>JADOBS010301619.1:0-12387 GCA_015708375.1 Cydonia oblonga
ATTTTTACACTAAAAAATCAATCATGGTACTATTCACTTTACCCTTTATTTTATCCTTATTATTAAAACTCAAATCTTTTTCATTAGTTTTCCTTAAAAATAATTATAATTTCTTTTACTGGTAAACATTGCCCTTAAAGGGTAAACGCATTAACAAATAACGGTTGAGAATCTGTGCTTGAATCTCCATATTCTCCTCCGACTCGTTTTTGGGCCGAACCACACCTAAAAAATCCTTATTCAAAGCAAGTAATAACCCGGTCCATAATGGTATTGTGGACAACCCAATCCCATCAACCAAAGGAATTCCGCCCAATAAAAAAAGAAAATACTTGTGTCCCCCTCTTAGGGGACTTACTTGTCCTTCTATTTACGGTTAATTTTTACTGTATGAACATCATATGCAAAACTATTCATTATCTTTATCATATATATATATATATATATATATATATAAATTATTTGATTTGGAGATCCTGAGTCATTCATATGCATCAAACAAATGAATGGTTCATCCTAAGGATGATACTTGTTACCTAAACCGTTAATTGGTTTAACATGTATGGATGATTGTTTGCAGATATGACCTTTAATTAGTTGATGATAAAGAGAACGAACAATTCCGACTATGATGTTCAAACGATAAAAGTTCGTTAATCGTAAGTGAGGGGCAAGTAAGTTCCCCAAGAGAAGGGGTTGAGACACAAGCATTATCCAAAAACAAAGATTTTGTAAGAAGAATTAGGAAGTTTTCCCTAGTGTACATCAAAATTGCATATTTAAGTTCCACATTTAAGCAAGAGCCGTTAGATCATGTTATGTTCAAATGTGTAATTTAAATGTGTACTTTTAATGTGCACTAGAAAATTTTAGAAGAATTAGTCGGTATGATCCCAAACTTTATCTTTGAGTAACCTGCTAGACTTACCACATTTTGTACATCACATTTACACAATTGCTCTGTCGATATAGGACTCACTAATACAAACAGGTCTCACATCGATGATAGATCGTTTGGAAGTTCTTTCAAAATAACTGAAAGAACTTTTGTTGAAAGTATTTTTGGGTTCCAAAGGCACTTAAAATGCATTTTGGAAGAAGCATCAGTTATGTGGTTCTTCTTGCAGAAAGCACTTCAAGTGATTTTCCAGGATTTCACTTGCATTTTACCAAGGAGTTGTTCTAAAAACGCTTTCATCAAAAGTGATTTAGACATTTTAAAATCACTTCCAAAGACATCCTGAAGAAGTAGTATAGGTATACATTGTAAAATTTGCTTATGCGATGTACAAAATGTAGTGACGATAACATTTTTTTTATTCTTTTGAGGCTTGTGTGGCACATGAAATGGAGGAGCCTGAGTGGTGTTCATCGCAACTAATCAAGATGGAAGACGTAGCTAGGCTTCAACAACAAACAACAGATGTGATCACAGGTCACGGAAGCCATGCAACAATGTCAATATGCATATGCATATGTAACCAATGCAATGTTCATCACTTTGTTGGTCGATCAGGACTCCAGAAGAATGCCACTTCGACTCGTGCTTGCGCACTTACACACCACTTTTCCCCTCTCTGGTTGGTCATAGTAAAGTTCTACATTAATCTTCTTTGTTTATTATATGATCTTCCTTAAACTAGAGTTACTTTTTACATAATTAATTAACGCAGAGTTTTGTGGCTGTGGCAACTGAGTGGTTGGTGCATTCCACAATTCCATTCATTATAATCTCCATTTTCTTTTGGAAAATGCTAGGTAGACCATGTTTTTAGAACATATTGTATAGACTACTTAATATGTTGATTAATGATTGAATATTTGTAATAATTTAAAGAAGAAATCTAACCATAGACGGAGTCAATGAAGACTCACTAGAGCCTGGAGGCAGATGCCCCAACTCAAGTAATTTCTTGTTAAGCTACAGACTGCAGTTATATACATACACGTATTATATTTGAAGAAAGTATATGTATATAATATCAAGCATACTCCTATATAAAATATAACATGAGCAAAAGTGCTCATGTTTCATCATTCAAAAGAAAAAACTCATTTCTCGCCTCTCATGTATTAATATTTTTCTCTGCATTGTGCCACTTTCTATTACCACACAATTTTTTTTGTAACATTGAAATTGTGATGAATCATCTATTACCACACAATTTTTTTTGTAACATTGAAATTGTGATGAATCATCATTTGAAACCATCCCAATTTTCATATTAGGTATAAGCCATACCATAATAAGGTTGTGTTAGTTTTAATCTTCTATAGATTTCTAACTCCGTCCCTAAATCTAACCATCACTTGGCATATTATGTAATCTGCAAAAATATGATTTAAACAGATGATCTCTCTAACATTACTTTTTTTTTATTCATGCAAATAAGGACATAGTATTTAATAAAGGTCTTACAGATAAGAAGGAAATTTAATATCATATAACTATTTACACTATCCATCTGTTATGTTCAACTAGCTCTAATTAATTAACTGGCTAACAAGATTACAATGTTTCAACTTTTATACATGTGAATTTATTCTTTATTATATAATACATGCCATTATATGACTAATGACTTCCTCCTTAATCATGCTACATTAGTACATTGGGACCTTGGTCTCATCATTTTTTTGCCGAATTATATAATTGACTACCAATATGTTTATTATTAGAATAATTTCTTGTTCAATTGTTTGTTTAGTAATTTATATTATCAAACTGCGAATCTAAAAATAGATTCCGTTGTATAGTTAAAATTTGCTGTCTGGTAACAAAACAAAAAACTTCTATCTGGCAACGTAATTGATGTGAAGTTAGAGTTTTTCTTTTGAGTAAGTTTAGGGGACGTTAGTTTTAGTTACAATTTACCCTTTTAAAATGAGGAGTTCAGCTGGGAAACAAATACGATGAATTGAGCGAACACATCTCTTTCCTTTTTGTTGCTGGAAACTTGGAAAATATATACATCTCCTTCCCCCTCCAAAAAATTTGTACAAAATAGATGCCTATATAATATAGGTTTCAAGGAATACGAGGAAGAGTACACAAGCCGAAGAGGGGTGACGGAGGTTTTTAGAGAGATAAAGAGATACAGAGAGATAGAGAGAGAAAGTGTGGGGAACTCATGCAGAGATAACATGAAAAACAATACCCCGACTTTCAAATACTTGTTCCTCTCTCTCCTCCTTCTCACTCTTCCCATTCTCCTTCTCGTCCTCCGTCTCCAACCCCACAACCTCCACAGGACCGCCGCCGCCGCCGTCGCCACTACACACAATAACATCCTCCCGGTTATACAACCCGAATCCCAACAAGAAACAGAAACCAATACCACATCCGCCAAAGACATCCGAATCCGACCAGGCTACACCTCCTACGAAGCCTACCTCGAGCGGCAGGTCAACAAAACCAACAACCCTAGGCTCCGCCAGTTATGGACCACCCGCGACTGGGACCGAAAAATCCAAGTCTTCTCACAATTCTTCCAACAAATGAAGCGCCAGAACCTCCTCACCGTCGACTCCAAGGCCCTCTGCATCGGGGCTAGAGTCGGCCAGGAGGTTGAGGCGTTGAAGCGAGTCGGGGTGTCCGACTCGGTCGGCATCGACCTCGTACCGTTTCCTCCGCTCGTGGTCAAGGGCGACTTCCACAACCAGCCGTTCGGCGACGACACCTTCGACTTCGAGTTCTCGAACGTGTTCGACCACGCTTTGTACCCGCGGAAGTTCGTTTCCGAGATCGAACGGACGTTGAGGCCCGGCGGGGTCTGCGTTTTACACGTGGCAATCTCGCGGCGGACGGATAAGTACTCTGCGAATGATCTGTATAGTGTGAAGCCGTTGCTGGCGATGTTTCGGAGGAGTAAGTTGCTTCATGTCAAGGAGGTTGACGGCTTTGGTGCTAACACGGAGGTGGTTTTTCGGAAACGGCAAAAGGGGAGCCCATCCAACGGTCCCAGTAGATTGATATAAACCAATTGTCACTCTGCAAATATGTGCAATATTATTTCTTGTTTAATGGGAAAAAATTTATTCAAATCATGTAATTATTTGTGTATATGCATTCTTGCTTGAGCAATGATTTCCATCTAATCTCTATTAGATAAACATAATCTTTCTTCACATGAGACATGATAAGGAGACTCTAACACCTCACAGTTTAACGTTAATTCTCGTACTAAAATTATAAAATATTGTGGACATCAGAGAGTTGATGAAGAATCCGACTTTTGAGAGAGTCTCATTAGCATTTCTATTATTCACATTCTAAGTTTGTTGTCATTTTGTTTTATCAATGATGATATTTAATATAATCACCATCTAAATGTCAGATATGTGAATATATGTAATTAATACAATTACCATCTGACAATTAAGATGGTGATTGTATATTAAATACATGTAAGTATGGTAGCCAAATCCAAAATTGAGAATGTGAATACATGTAAATATAGTAGTCAAATCCAAAGTTGAGAATGTGAACATAATAGTTTTGACGGTAATTCTATATATATATTTTGGGACTATTATCGCCCTTCTCGGCTTCTCTTCCTCTTTGGATGCCTTATTTATTTTTATCCTTTAATTTTTCTTTGATTTATATTAATGACCTAATTGCTGAAAATAAACACCAAAACATCAAATTTGTTGTCCAATGTGGGTATGTGAATGGTGAGATATATTGATTATGTTATGCTTGGAATTTTTAAGCCTAAAAAGTTAATAAAAGACTTGGTTAATTCGAAATTTATACTTTAGACGATGATTTCCATACGACTAAAACAATGCATTTGCAGTGGCCCCAATGCATGATTTTGTTGACGAGTTGCAGAGCATAAAGTAAAAATTAACGTAAAGATAGGAGATTAACAGCTTCTATTAGCCTGCTAATCCGCTTAGCAAACTGAAAATCTGTTACTTCTTTCCGCGACAAAATCGTCCTACAAAATCCACCTTAATTGCAACCTTAAATAATCCATAAACATGTCTTAATTATACAGTCAAATAAGCTTACTACATGGCGGGAAAAAAAACGGGGCGAAAAAGGAAGCAACCTACAGATTCTACACGCGCTAAGACCCTTTTGATTCATGACAAAACTGCTGCACAGATACGATGCAGCTGAAAGGGTTCCAAAGGAGGGAATGCGAAAACATCGGCGACGGTCAATGACTATGTATCATAGTCTATGAGACAGGCTGACTGTCGGGAACGGATTCAATGGGCTCGCTGTCCTCCTCCAGTTGTGACTGAGACGCTGTAAGTTTTGCCTTCTTGAATGTGCTTGAACTTTTGGCCAATTCATCCCAATTCATGTCCTTTATGCCGGAAGTGCTGCTCCACAACGAAACAATACATGAAGGGCCTCAGATATTGATGAGAACGGACATTTCAATATAAAAGTAACAACGCTCTGTGGTTCTTAGCGACAGATTGATCCCCATTACAATTCCGGGTTTTTCTTAAAGAGAAATAAAACAAATCTTCTTACGAACGACAGAACAAGCGAATAAGATGAAGATGAAAGGTACAACGTTGTTAAAGAGGCATGGCTGCTAACAAACGTACCAGGATTTTATGACGCTTCTCCCACCAGCCTTTCCTGTGGAAAATGCAACGCATCAGATAATGAAATCATGAAAACTGCGGCGGGTATAAATATCCAAGACATGAATTCTTTTTCAACTTACCGCTTCTTGGCGTGCTCGTATCTGCATTGCTTTCCCCATCTGAGTAGCCAGATGACGAATAATCTGATGGAGTTTGGGTGCTGACCTTTGAAGGTTCATCTTTACCTTCATCTTCAGAACTCCCACTACTGTCATCATCCTTGAAAATTTTCCTTGGTGTAGCTAAGATCCTTCTCTTTTCTGGGCTGTTTACAACTTCCCCATAGTCGATACCATAAGGTTTTCGACTGGCCACACGATTTCGGTTCACACCTGATTGAGACTTGTTATCCATTTTATTTTGGTGAGGTTTATTGTTTGCTTTTTCCAATTTAGAATTCAATATAGCTGAAGAATCATTCTTTTTCCCTATACGAGTATCAATCCCAGATACGTTAGCACCACTGTGATTTCGGGCTGCTTTAGAAATGGAATTCATCTTATCAGACTTATCCGGTGTTGGGGCTTTGGTCTCAGTTTTAGGAACTTTCTTCGAAAACCTTTTTCCATCGTCACCCTTGGATGATGATCCTTGCGGCTGTATGGAGTTAGAGTTGCCAGCTTCAGAGCTTCCATCGATCCCTTGGTTCTTCTTAGACTTGAGCGAACTTTGCAGATCAGGCGAGGGACCACTTTGTACATCAAGCTTTCTGCGCTTCTTTTTTGGTTTATCATCTGCTGTGTTTGTTCTAGTTACCTCAGCGTGCACTTCTTTAGAGGTAGCAACTTCATGCTGGCCTAGGCCAGGCACCTGATGGTTGTCAAAGTTGTCCTTATTGCCTTCACAAGAAACTTCCATGTTCTTATCATCCTCATTAGAGCATCCATTTTCAGGAGGGTTCCCAAAACTTATGCTAGTGTGTTCTAGTGCATGAGAAGGAGCTTTAGTAGGGTCAATACGCTTGGATTTTGACCGAGCAGGGACCGAATCAGTTTCCATGCCATAACCCTTATCAGATTCCACAGCCTTCCCATTTGATTGTTCAATGGGACTTGTTTTCTCCAACATATCAGTTGTCTGTGTTGGAACCTGGTGACCGACTTTTTGCGCTTCAGCTTTCAAATTTGGGATTTCTTTTGTCATGGTACTCTTCTTCCTCTTAGATTTCTTTTTGACGTTCTGCTCCATACTTTCTGCATTTCCTTGAGGTTTGCCATTTTGCTCCAGGCTCCCCACCTCACTGCGATCAAGGTTATCAGTTTTCGCAACGATATGAGAACTCTCCGTTTCTTTTTCTGATACGTCTATCCCATTTTTCTTAGAAACATTACTTTCCTCCTCCTTAGCTTTATCACTAGCATGTTCACCATGTACAGCGTCATGAGGTTCATCCAACGAAATTCCATTCTCAGAACCTTTAATGTGTCCTGCACCTGATTCAACCGAAGTTTCTCCTATGGATCCCTTGGTTTTTCTGGTCTTCTTTTGCTTCTTAATAGTGTTATTAAGGGTGACCATTCCATTTGCATCCAACCATTCAGATTTCACAATTACTTTTGTATCATTCCTATCCCTCTTATCCTGACCAGGCAACTGTGTCTTTTCAGACGTCACCAATTCAGAATCCTTTCTCTGTAATGATTCTCTCTCCTCTCCAACTCTTTCTACGCAATCAATTACACCTTCACTGGGAACTTTGAAAACAGAGGGAGGACGGTTGTCCAATCCTTCTTCAGCCTCACCACTTTTGTTTTCCACATTGCCAGCATCGGCAGTATTATTAACATCTATAAAAGAAAGAGCAGTAATCTTAGACAAAAGGCCCCTTTTCCATCTAGATTAGTTAAATTCTTGAAAATCTAAGTTAGAAAGGATTCCAAGGAATAAAAAAAATCTATAACTGATCACATATCAATAGATCAAACGAAACTTACCTAGTGAAGAGGGTAATCCAGAATTTTCCCGCAACTCTTGGACATGAGCACAGTGATTTCCCTTCTGAGAGATTCCATTGAGTTTAGGTGGCGTTAAAGCTTGTATACCTTGTTCATTAATAGAAGCAACATTGTCTTCTACACCTGAATTTTTATCATTACTTCCTGAAGCAGCAACAGCAGATCTCTCTTGTAAAACATCTCTTCCAGAAGGAGCTGCAGCAACTACTTCATGAAGAGAATTTGGTGAAATCTTTCTCTTTTTCTTCTTCTTCTCCGAAGATTCGGCAGTTGAACCATATAAGATAGCACTTGCACTTTTCTGCGTGTCCCTTAAAGAGAATTCAGATGCAATCTCTGGCTTGGAAGTCACTTTATCATTTTCTTTCAGTGAATCCTCAAGACCAGATATGTTTTCAAACTTCCGCTTTTTCTTTGCAGAAGGCTGAGATTGTGAAGCATCTTCCACTGCCATATTGGAGACCACAAGACTGCCATGCTTAGATGTATTCTCCCTGCTCCCGATGTGTTTTCCAATAACTTCAGTGCCCTTGTACGCATCATTTGTCATATGAATTCCAGAATGTGACCTGTTATCCATACTAGAAGCCGAACTCCTGCAAGGTTCTTCTGTAGTGTTTTTGTTTCCAGCTGCCATATCCTGTGAAACATCTTTACTGGTGGTAGTTTTCTTTCCAATAGTCATGTCACATAGAACATCTCTACTCTGATTGCCTAATGAATTTTCAGGTGGTATATTATCTGGCTGGGACTGTTCTTTACCAAATCCAAGAACTGCAGCACCATCTTCTTTTAACTGCACTGGTTTTTCATTTCTCTGCTTAGTCTTGCGTTGTCTTTTCTTTTCAGCAGGCAAAGCTTTTCCCGAAGAGACGTCGCATTGGACATCAATTTCTTTCCTCGAGCCATCTTCCCTGCAATCTTGTGTTTTGGGAACTCTGTACCCCTCGCTACGTAGGCTGTGGTCCTCCTGTATTTCAGGTTCCAGCCGATTGGCTGTCTCATCAAATGAAGTTGCACAATGATCAATACCAGAACTCTTGAACCCTATCTCCAATTGTTTTGAAGTTTCTCTAGCAGAATCAACTGAACCAGCCTGGTCAGCAATATCAACTTTCTCTTCTGCACGCTTGTTCCCCTCAAGTAGCAATGGCATTGAGTCATTAAAATTGGACAATCTTTTCCCCGGAACATCTTTAGCATCGGCAGAAACAAACCAGTTATTGTTGACCCTGAAAGCATTTCTAATAACCATGGAATCTGATAGGTGATAAAAGAATCCTTTGCGTTTTACCTACCAGGCATACAAATCATCCTCAATACCAAGGCTATATTTCAGCAAAAGTAAATTAACGGTTCACTACGAAAAAAACAAACCTTTAGAGCGTCAACTTCGATTTTTCCCGCCATAGTAAAGCACAATAGATGTTCATGCTCTATTTTCCCTGCACAGTGAAGGCATTCACACAATCATTCACAGTACATAAAAACGCAAATTTCGAGTATTCATGGTAAAAAAAGTGGAAGGATGATAACTAATGGAACGATGTAGATGTTAAGTGAATCACATCAATGACCAGAAACACCAAACTCCTTCAATCATACGAAAAGTTGTGATATAAAAGCATCTTCCTATAGCTTTCTAAGATCAGCTTTTTCTTTTATACAAGCATTATTACGCGATGGGGGATTCGAACTCATGACCTCGTTTGCAAGATAAACGCTCTTAACCACTCGAGCTACAAGCCGCCTTGTGATTTCTAAGACTCTTCAAAGCCCGAAACCAATGCATTTAATTGGGTATTTGGAGCTGAACAAATTGTAAATTCATAAACATTAACATCCAATTTTTCCAATTTGGTAATAATTACTCAAAGCAGCATTCTTTACCTAGAAAAACAGTAAAAGCGATTAATTTTTTTGAATGGGAGGTAAAAAACAGTATCAGACTGAACACTAAAAGAGAAGGGATGGGATAATATTACTTTTGAGTGCAGAAACGGTGTCGTTGGGGTCGATGGTGACGGCGATGTGGGTGCCGAGGCTGGTGTCGACGAACACCGTGGCCTCCGCCGTATGGGAGACCAAACTCAAGTTCTCCTTCCTCATTGATCGACCTGGTAAGTTCCTATGACTTAAAAATAAAAACACAGGAAACCCACATACCAATTTTTCTTCGGAGGCATTTCAATGGCGGCAACAGTCGGTCTGTGTATATTAACAGGAAGGTGCGTAATGCGCTCAAGGCGTACGTGAAGGGCGGGTATATGTTTACGGGCCTGAGATAACGTGCTTCAACCCAAAAAGGAATATAAAAGGCTGGCCAAATTGTTATGAGCTTGAATTTTTATTGATCTACTTAATTTGTTTTATTACAACGACGCATCAAGAAATGAAGAATTTATATCATCGAATTTTTTTTTTATCTCTATACGTGCAATTCCCTCTACATTATATTTTTCATATTATTTTGCGCACAATTTTTTATACAATCTCGTATTTTTTGATCTTCTTGTACATCCTTTGAATAACTTTTTGGTTGTGCAAATCAAAGAGAATGATGACCTTTCGTCCCATAATCTCCCACTGCCATAATCGTGAAACGTGACACATGTTTTTATTTTCTTTTTATCCCTTCGATTTGTTTTAAGCATAAGGTAGTATAGCGTATGAAATGGGTTCAATGTCCAATTACAAAACCCCTGAAAAAAGAGGATGAATCGAGATATAGCTGCTACACCGAAACCGGGCGCAACCGGAGATGCGAAGCTGCATTGATTATTTGAATAATGCCTATCCAAGTTGCGCCCGTAAGCAAGGCGCTTCAATTAGTTTGTTCTTGTCAGTCCCAATTGAATTAAGGATCTTCAAACAATGTGGCTATTTCGCTAGAAAGCAGTTCAAGGCATTAACAAGAAAGAAAACAGTTGATCATTAATCAACAACGACCATGGAATTTCAAAACATACAACAGAAAATGAAGTCCCAAGCATACAATCAGATTTCCGAAGTCCGAATCCGCTAAACCAAACCGGCATGACCTACCCAACACCGCATCTGAATAACGTAACAGTAGCTCTCGGTCATCTATTCCTGCTTCCGGGACGAATCTTTCTGCTGTCCTCTCTTCCGAATCCCCAGGCAAAATTGCAGACGCCATGCATCAACAACAGAATCCGGCAATGAGCATGCCAAACCCCAAAGAAGTGTGTGCGGCCAGTAAGGAGTGCAACGAGGCTCATAGCCTATCCAGCGCAGAGCTGCCCGGGCATAACCATCAGTTGATGGTACAAAGAAGGAAGACCTCCTGATAGATGCCATCTTTGTTGCCACGTACAATGGAACCTGCAAAGAGAAACTCCTTAGTGTATAATGGAAACAACTCGAAGCAAAGTCGATACTAACAATCATCCCTACTCCCTAGTGGCAAGCATCCAATGCTCAACAGATAAGTTGCCAAACTATGGCAATATGCATACGAAGAGTCAGGGTATAAGGGTTCTTCTCAGCGCTCTCACCCTCCATGTATTAGATACCATTTAATAATTTTGGATGTAGTCTAGGACACGTTTAATCACCATTTCCTAATGCAACATATCACTCAACCGCAAAGTTTACGGTTAAAATCAGAACCCGGACAGGGTAGTGTTCAAAATTAGACAGTCAGGCAGGAAGCTTGATGCACAAGACTCTTAAGACTTATTTCAACTATAGCTACTGACATCCTCATTGACTGCCTTTCACATTCGGAGATCTTCAATTTCCATTCAAATCTGTACCAATTGGTCCAATTTTAATTTGCGTTGACATCAGTTTCATTGCCGACCACATCTCAACGGTAGTTTTTACAGTTCCTATATACATCAACCTGTGATACAATCGGGTAATACATGACGACCTTTGTGATGTACTCACGGACTCTAAAAAGGAAACCAGATAAACGATCCGAAGCTACTTAAACACCAACATATAACTACTATGGTATATGCAGCAGGGGGAAAGATTCTGATAATTTCAAAGTAATTGTAAAGCCAGAGCCACTTTGTGTTTCACTGCATAAAGATATCCACAACGCACCACCTTTCTATAGGTTTACTTTTAATCATTTGAGAGTTGGCTTCAATTATGTACAATTTACTTAATATCAAAGTTATGGATCAAATGAACATTTTCTAATTGCCGAACAAATTGTTGATCAATTACCCGCAAAACCCGAAAACTAAACCAACTGAGCTAGCTATCACGATAAGTAAAAAACAATCACAGAAACAGTACCTGGCACTGCACGTCAATCCCACTTTTCTTGTATTCAACGTACAGGCACCTAGAGAACTGATCAATATACCTGAAAAACAATTACAACAATAAGCACAAATGGATCCCAGATAAAAGAATACACAAAAAATTACGCACGCAAGGGGCTCGTAGCTCAATTAGTTCAACAGCATTCTAAACCCGAACTCGAACTTTGAGTTCGATTCCCCCTCCTCCAATATTGCTTGTATAAAAATAAAATAAAAACAAGAAGTGAAATAGTATGTGCAATATACTCACGCTTTTGTAGCTGCATAAACAGCATACAGAGGATCGGAGGGGATCACAATCGCAGCACCCGAACCAATGTTCACAATAGCACCTCTCTTCCTCTGCACCATCCCCGGCAAAACAGCCTGAGTAACCTTCGTAGTACCTTCGACATTAACCTTAATCAAGTTCCTCAGCAGCTCCGAATCCACCTCATGAAAGAACCGAGCATACGGGTACGAAATCCCAACGTTGTTAATCAAAAGTCCCACATCCAACCCTTCAATCGTCT
>JADOBS010301620.1:0-12387 GCA_015708375.1 Cydonia oblonga
AACTGCTACAAAAATTGAAACTTGCTTTTCTTTGATTCTCACCTTCTCTTGGGGGGGCTGGTTCTCCGCAGCAATCGCCATGAGAGAGAGAAGAGAGAGAGAGAGGAAGAGAGAGAGAGCGAGGGAGAAAGAATGAAGGAAAAGGGAATGCCGAAGAAGGGATTGAATAAGCACTTCGCAACGGTCGAATTCCCAGCTGTCGCCACGTGGTCTCCCGCTCTGGACGTGCGCCTAAGCTTTTCAAAATTCAGGGCGTAATTACCTGTTGCCGTGTAGATTTATAGTATTGTGAATCTCAGCGGACCTCACGAAAATCGACGGTGCAGGAAAGTTGGTGTTTTCTGGTAAAAGCAGGAGATCTATACCCGGTTTCTTTTTATTCGGGTGAGGAGAGTATTTGGTATGGGATTGCTAGTGTCACTGACCGTGAAGGTTGGACCGTCACAACCACCCCAGGTTCCAATTTCGGACAGATGAGAACTTTCCGGAATTGGAAGGTCGGAACTTGAATAAAAATCCGGAAGAAATTTAAAAAACAATCGTGACCACATAAATAGAAGAGAATAAGAATGGTACGGGGATAGAAGACAGACAATCCATCTCTGAAGAACAAGTAGTAGAGAAAGAGGGAGTATAATTGTTATTTACAACAACAAAAACTGACTTGCCAAAAGTGGTTACATAAATAACTCTCCCTTCACTCTCTTTTCTATTTCCTTTTTACTTTATATCACCGGTGTCTCTTCATATTTCAACATATTTTCTTTCTTTCTTTTCTTTTTTCTAACCTATGTTAAATTGTCACTCCCTCGCCTACAAAACAAATGTCTCACAAAAAAAAGCCAAAAGAACATGTTAATTGCGGAAAATAAATTATCTTCTCCTTAAACACGGCCATCACGACTGCCAGAAGAGCTCAAAATCATTGCTGTACAACGAACGGTCTTGAATCTCCAGATTCGCAACATGCCAATTGATTAGCTGGGACTGAAAAACTTTACAAAGCAGCAGACCGGCAGGAAAAATCCACCATTCACTATCGTCCCTGCACCCACCACCAACCCGACAACACAAACACAAACTGTTAGTTGAGTGTTGTGTCGGATATAACTTACAATCTCTCAACTAATCAAGTTTTTGGCAGAGAGATCCCCTCACATGCTAATACTCAAGGGTTGAAAGGCATGTTTTCTACTTGATGATTGAGTGTTATAATGAACGTAACCACAAACAAAAGCAACCACCTGCCAAAAGAACACACGACCAACATACAATACAAATTAGCGCACCCAGATTCCAGTAACCAGACAAGAAGCTTTCGAATCCAAAGATGTTACTAGGAGAACCAAGACTTGAAGCAGAGGGTTAAAAATAGCAACTTACAACATTAATCAAGGATGTAAGGTTCCACAAAGCATGTAGACGTGCAAGGCCAGCAGAACGTCTGGGTCCATGACTGAATAGAGCATTGATACCAACAGGAAACGGGAGAAGAATGCCAAGGGGTAAAATAAATAGAACTAGAAAGATGTCCACCAATGAAAATGAATACAGCTGGAGTAGTGTAAGCAAAACTAAGCTAAAATCTCCTAAAAGAAGCATTGAGATGACTAAACCAACGAGATCCTGCAGTTCGTAAAAGTATATGTTTAGAATGAGAAATTTGAAATCTCCAAGACAGATTAATACAAGCACGAGAGATACCTGGTGTCCAACAGGTTTGGTATTGTGAAGTATAAAAGAGAAAAGATAAAACATATCTCTCTTTTCCTCAAGCTTTTGTATGTTGTTAGCATCTATAATCCCTCCATATGCTCTTTTTGGCCTCATAAAATTTTCACTTCTGTGAGACTGGTTTAGGAGCGATTGTCTCAAATGACCAGATGAATCTTCTTTGTAATTTGCACTAAAAGTCAAAGGAAAGACAGACTCAGCTCGCCTCCAACTGTATTGAATACATAAGTACTTGAACCAGAGCTTTATGCTACTTAAATCTCTTCAAATATTATCACACAGGCATGCGGACTTGTCTATTCGATGTTATGCCTATACCATTATTTTTGTATTTCCCATACCAAAACATCACTGTGTTTGCATGCTATCTTTGTTCCAAGTTTCCTCTTATCTTTTAATTTGCGGTATGCTTCTTTACATCCCTATCCAGAGATTCCCAACCCCTACTTAAAGGTATCAAACCGTAATGACAATATTGCAAGACGTGTGTGTGTATTTACTCCTAATCATGCACAGAATTTTCACTACACCACAATCAGTTCATACAATTATCTAATACAAGAACGAAGTAGGAAGGGGTCTAAATGAAAAGGAATAAATAAGTATATACTTTTTCTAAACATTAGAAGCCATTACCGTGATTCTTCAGTTCGTATTGCTCCATCAATGCTTCCAACAGAGGCAGGTTCACTGTCTTCTTCAAGAGCATCCACCACGAGCCCATAATGACAATAACCACAAGATGTAGCCTGAAACCAGGCAAGATCAACACGTACACCATAAATCTTCAAAGCAGGATTGGCATAATTTTCTAGCCACCTAAGGACAGGCTGAAGCGTAACTCTTAGCCGCCCACGGCAAACTAAGCGCAACTGTGCATTCAAACCAGCAACCATACGGTACCATGCGGTCGGCGGGACTGCCTGCACACAAATAGCATTAAGATTAATAAAGTACTTTATAAGCTGGCGCATAAAAATATCAATTTAGCCAGCTGAGCTTTGGATTCGTCAGCATCAATCAACAAACCTGACTCATGAGGCTTGTAACAATGTTATCACTGTGAAGTGAGAAAGGGGCCATATAACTTCCATCACCTCCAAAAGGTAACGAAATAGGAAACCTTTGATGTAAACGAGGGGGAAGATCAGTTCTCTTTTCATCACCACCAAGGAAGAAGTCCATATATGCTAGCATTAAATCAGAAGTTGCAGCTACCTGACAATATTTACATCAAAGGTTACAGGATGTAAAACCAAGTCCACATAATGCACGTAAATTAGTTTGAAGCACCCTTCTATCATATGAAGGGAATAATCACAGATAATGTATACATTTAATTCATGACCCTCAACACTGAACCCATAATGAAATTCAAACCTTAATCCCTTCATATAAAGCACGCGAACGGCAAGACCTTAAGCAGGCATGATCATACTCCGATCGAACAAATTCACGCAGACGTTGCAGTTTCAATCTTCGGCGCCACTGCTGCCATGACCATGCAAGGGGGTATGCAAGAACAGAGAGAATGCTGTACATTGCTCCCTCCCACCATTGATAAGTGGCTATGGAATTAATCTCATCGACAAATGTATTGAATGGCCCCTCATATCTGCCAGAGGGAATGCTAATTTAAAACTATAATCTTTCCGATTTGTTATAATGCAGACTAAGATCAATAATTTATATTAAGAAAATGGCCATAACTTTAAGGTTCCTTGAAATTCCAAGTGGATACCAAAATGACAGTATATAAATGATATATAAAACTTAAACTCACACAATCTCTTTTATTTGTTCTGGAGGAGTGTGAGTCAAATGCCAAGGATCCCCAAAAGTATTAGGACCCATAAAATACATCCGGTGCACATGGCTCTGTGACTCCTCAGCCCTGTTTGTTTCTAAAACCTACAATATGAATACCACCATATTAATCTCAAAAGTGAGGGAAGAGAGAGAAAGAGATAGAGGGACAGAAAGAGAGAAGTTCTATTATACAAGATCAAACCTCATTCAATGACTCCAGGAAAGGGAAAGAGTGGTCTATTTGTGAGCCATGTTGAGTGGGAGCAGGGCCTGGTAATTCATCAACACCAACCAATTTCATACGTGCAACACTGAGCACCAAAGCCAACAGGATGAGGAGCCCAATCAGAAGAAGACCGAACAGCCAAGGCCCACCAAATGTGTAAATCAATTCTTCAAGAGCTGTATAACAGTGTGGCATGTGATATCTGTCTGAAATGCATTTATAAGGACAAGGAGCCTCTGCAACACCACCTGATAAGAGAACAAAGAATGGTTTCATGATTAGATACCAGAAGTTGCAAACATTTTGGACATGATTTCCGCAAGTAATGACTAATAGGGTACAGGAGACAAAATTCAACAGACTACAAATCAAGGGACACAATGCCATTCAAAGGCAGTAGGCATTCTGGCTCCTAATAAAGTAATAAATCACTAATGTTATAGAAGTACCTCGGACAGATATATAAATTGCACGAGGGGGAAGCTCAGTAGCAGGACATTGATGACAAAGTGCTCTATCTGACCCAATAGCATTCTTATAAGTGCCAACTGGACATGCCTAAAAAAGAAAGAAATAAAAGTAGCGATCATTAACATTCAAAGTGCAATAATATCACTGCCTACCGTACGACTCATTTCTTACTTATAGACTTACAATGAGTGCACGTGTGTGTGTGTGCGAGAGACAGACAGACAGACAGACAGACAGAGAGAGAGACAGCGAGAGTACCTCACAAAAGGTCCCATAAAGACCTTTTGGGCAAGCTTTACCGGTCACTGTTCCATTTTCTCCAGTACCACCCTGGTCTCCACCCACCCCTCCCCTGCAGTATAGTTAAAAACCAATAAATTATTTGCTCCTTTCCCTTCCTTTTTTTTCTTCCTCAGAGAGTTGATCACAAAATAATACCCTTCCAAAATGGTTTTAGAGTGGCGTCCTAATCATAATAGTCCGTAAGTAAATAAGCGCAAACTAGACAATACAAACCCTGCAAGGATGCTTCCGTCCACACTTGCAATGGGCTGATACACATCTCCAGTGGGAATATCTGACCAATGAAAATGAATCCTTCCACCACCACCTCCACCACCACCAATTGTACTACCATATCCCCCAACACTTGAAAGAACGGCAGTCTCACCAAGGTCTAGTGTTCGCAAGAACAAAAGTATAGTTCCACCAGACCCACCACCAGGGCCTCCGGTTGTATTATCAGCAAGGGCAAACTTTTCCTTCACAGCAGTCTCTTCAAAACTTTCACCATCAGCTGTCATCGAGCCTTCAACAGACAAACTTGACAAGGGATGTTCTAAAGAACCCATTACTGTTTGGAAAATACAATGTATTACAATGGGAAAAAGAATTGGAAATGGTAACTTTAACTCATTGAAGTGTAAAAATTAAAATATACAAGTCAAACATAAGCTTACCAATAATACCACCACCAGCAGTTGAGCCAGCTGAAAAGTCATATCCACTTCCACTACCAAGTTCACAAGGCAACTTCGCATTCCCATATGAGATTCCACCCTCAACACAACTGTCATTATAACATGCAGCCCCACCTTTACCTCCATGCCCACCACCACTGCCAATTCCATTGCTTAATATGTTGCCACTGCCAATACCACCAGCACAACCTGCATCCATATGTAATTCAAGAAGGACTATCATCTCCAAGCATTAAAACTTTGCATCATGTATTCTGGGGTCGGAATTTGGATAGGACGGTGGGATCCGAAAATCTTACCCATTCCTGATGCACTTATTTCTCCAGAAGAATGGATAGCAATGGTCCTTGCCCGGTGAAAATGAACAACAGATCCTTCTATGAGGCCTTCAATAATGATATCTTCAACTCGGCATACCTGACAAAGAAAAGTAACAAGACTGTAAAGCTTGAATACACAAATTAACTACTGAGCCCCACTACTGCATCACTCAAATGATATGCACCTTAAGAGTAAAGGACAGGGATGAGTTCACATTGCAATCTTCAGGTGGATGAAGTAGCTCATAGGGACAATCTTCATTTTCACAATAAAGCTTTGGTGTCCTATGAAAAATGAAAATTGAAAAATCTAGTGACTAAAGGACCATATAATTTTCCCCATTTATTTGTGGGGGTTGGAGAAGAAGGTTCAACAACAATAACCCTAGTCAAACTTACACAGAATCAGATGTGGCATTCTCTAAAGGACCACGCAAAACAGATCCAGGCCCAACCTTCATAAAGAAAAAGTAAAATATAATTATGTATTGGGGGAAAATGGAATTCGCTAGCATGCTACAGCACATAAATGATCCAAGATGATGGCTATGACATCAAGGAAAACCACTCACATGAATACTGTAGAATAGCGATAGAACCAGACGTTGTGCTTGAATCCCATCTCCAGGTCCTGACAAGTTCAATAAACCTTGTCCATGAACTCCCAGATTTGCATTAGAGTGTATCACAGATGATCCCTATTATAAAGAAAGATTACTTGCCATGAACGAAGACATAATCCACAAAATGCAAAGAGATAGTAAGCAACTTACCCTGAGAACAACTAAGTTGCTAGCCTCGAGTAAGGATGTCTCAACAGCTTCTTCCCCCCCACCATCTATGAGTATCTTGGAATTCCACATCAAGAACATTTTTACAGTCATGCGTAAGGCCCCATACACCTGAAATTAGAAAAGGAGGGGATAAAAAGGCGTCAAGTTCAAAAATCAGGATACCATAGCATCATATCAAGTTCAAAATAAAAGATAAATAAAAAATATGGCTTCGTACAAGGTGAAATTAAATTATCTGAAGGAATTAAAAAAAATTGTCAACAAGATTGCATCTAATACAAGGAACTGCAAACAATGAAATCCACAAATTTGCAAGTTACCTTGATTACAGAGTCACTCATCAACAATTCTTCAGCCAATAACTCAAATTCTGATGAAGCATAATGTTCAAGTCCAAAGCTTAACATACCGTTACTCAAAAGGCTTATCTGTCCTTGCACCTGTACAGTGCATAAACAATGGATGACTGAATCTTTTCCTCAAATTTTAATTTTTTATGGAATCGACACCTGTATTCTCTCGAACTTTTAAACCAGATCAAAATTTATATGAAAGTAAGGAAAGGGATATTAAATAGAAAACACCTTTTATCCAACAAGAAAGTGTTTTTACATAAACCATACACAAAGCTGGGAATTGGAATGAGGAAGAAGAAAAATTACAGGTTACACATTTTAAGTTACAAACCTGTACACGACTCCAAAGCAATGGGACAGTGGCCCTAGCCTTATTCTGAATATAAACATTTGTCCAAAGAGGCTGATAAGGAAACTCCAAAAGAAGTGTTTCTGTATCTGTTGACTTGTTATGATTGCTAACAATAAGGCTTCGAGGAACTGCATCATATAAAGTCCCAGCCCCGCCTGCATTTTCTGGACAAGCATAGCTATTTCCTCCTGAAAATGAGATAATTAATGTCACATCCCCTCATTCCACATCAAGAAGTAATCACCACCAAAACACAATTACATTTTAAGATTATCATAACTTAAATTAATATAAAAATAAATAATAATTTATCTTCTGATAGATGACCCAACATTTTAAGAATAAAAGCCCAATTGAACTGAGTTACTAGAACAGAATCTGTCTTTGACAAATAACAAACAAGATCAATGAACAATTATGAACACTAAAAATACTCTTCAAAGACATTTATTTTGAAATCAGAACAGCATATTACGAGACAAGAGAAACTACTGATAGAATATCATAAAACGCTAAAAAACAGGTCAAGAGAATCTCAAACATTGAATTGCACATGAGATTGGTCCAAAACCTCTATAGAAATGACAATACAGCTAGCCATGTCAGGCAAAACACATGGTGTCTCACCATGCACAAAAATTTGGGGGTCATCATGCCTGCTATAGACATCAACTGACACTCTTCCACCGCCACCACCAGCATAACCATCACCACCACAAGCACTTATCCTGCCACTACCAGTTCTGCACTTCATAACAACAGAATTCTTTAGAAGGCATATAGGTCACCGAGCATAAGATTCACATGGTAATATCTGTAGTGACAAAACTTGATGCAGATGTAAAGCACAATCATACCAACAGTCACATGGACTTGGGACATGAGAACAATGAGATGAAACATGGTGGCACATTTACAAGCGCCTATGCATACATAAGAATCACACCTGAATAATATATATTGCTCATGTTTTGATTCACAAACCACGTACCCCAGTCGTTACTTTTCTAGCAATTTTTTGTCACCGGCATAGAAAACAACAATCAAAACACAAATTCAAACATATAACTAAAATTTAAGATCAAGCATCATTCTCCATCACTTTACTTATCCACAAAAACTCCATTCCAAAAGACAAGGAAGTGGATGTAGACTAAACAAGAGTTTTAGAATGCATGTCAAGACTCAAAAGTACAACCAATTTGTGACTGAAACACGCACATATATCTGCCTGGACATCTATAAGTAAAATCTGGGTGAACACAACGTAGCATTGTAAAATTTTACTCCAACCGATCAAAATTTATGCTTCGTCAGTTATTTCAATGTTCCACTCTATTTGTCTTGCCTCAACGAACCAAAAACTCAACCAAACCAAGGATATAATCATGTTAGGTATCGAAGTATATCGTAAATAACTTGTATGTTCCCTTGCATTTCCGTAACATTCTCAATATGAACAAATAAATTCAAACTCGTCTTAATCACAGTAATCTTATATCTACTCTCTCCTACAATTCTCATCAACATATGAATAAAAACATAAAATGCTCATTTAACAGAAAAAACCAATACAGAATTTAAATATAGGAGAATTGATGGTGAACATTACATTTTATAAGCCTTAATGAAGATGCTGCCACCAGAACCACCGCCACCTCTATTCCCTCCGCCACCTCCTTCAGCCAAAACCCTCCCCTCCACCACCAGAAATTCCTTCACTTGCAGCCTCACCCTCCCTCCCCCTAAACCTCCATAATCTACATCCCTACTGGTCGAACCGCCTCGGCTCCCAAAACTAGCCGGCCTCTGCAGTGACGACCACGAGTACGCATCCCCTCCCCACACGTCCTCGGGAAGCTTCCTCTTGTCCACCAAACAAGACGCCCCCCGCCCTCCATGTCCCCCTCCCGCCCCATCTATCCCCTGCGGAGTCCCACTAGTCTGAGGCGGCGGCTTTCCCGCCAACGCCGTCGTGTTCAGCACCGAGCCCTCGAGAAAGCTGGCATTGTGCGCCGTGAGCTCGAAAGCCCCAGCCAAAAGCGACGCGTTGCTGCCTAAGCTAAAGTTACCAGTAATGTTAATAATTATCGCGCAGCCAGGAATCGTGCAGCCGAGTCTCACTCCGGGCAAGATATAAAAGCTGCCCTTCCCTGTTATGTACACGTCGCTCGTGAGGTTCGAATCGGAGACTATCTGACACGTGGCGTCCAGAGAGCCGACGCCGCCAAGGTCATCGGTGCACGATACCGAAGGCGGGAGCGGCGGCGGAGGTGGCGGAGCAGGCGGCGAGTAGTCTTGGTGGAAGAGATAGGAATCGGAGGCGGAGGAATCGGTTATCGTAAACTCATCGTCTACGGAAGCGAGGAGGTGGCTAGGGTTTGCAGTTAAGGCTATCAGGGCGGAGAGGAATGCGATGAGGATAGTGGGACGGCGGAGGCGAGCCATTCACTGGTGGCGAGAGTCATTACTCATCAGATTGAATTGGAAAATTTCTGGGAAGCGAAATGGAATTTAGGGAATTTTCGAATGCACTAAAACGCAGAATTCAACGTGTGAATTTTTGCGTTTTGGTGTTTGAATTGGCCTGAAGAAATCCCACTGGCAACCCTAGCAATCGCTTCTGCAACACTGAGAGAGAAAGAGGGGACAGCGTGCCGAACAGGAACCTCACTGATTTTTGGGAAGGTTGAGGAGGTTAGAGGAAATGATAACCCGCATCAGGTTCCACATACATCTTGTTCGTGGAAGGTAACTGTTGGTTATTGTGTACGAGTCTTCGTGACCGACTTACTAGCATTGGTGCTCCCGCTTAGCGTTTCGTAGGGTCGAGGGCAGGTGATCACACGGTCAGATGGATCTTACGCTGCTAGAGGGAACGTTAAACGCACTCTCAGCAGGCAAGAATTTTGGCAGTTAAAAAGGTGATGGCTGCTTACCCGCGGGGGAGCGAGCTACGTGACCGACGGAAAGACGTTCTGCCAGCGTGGCATCTACCCCGAAGTGTGACTTATTTTTCAAGGGGAAACAGAGAATTGATTGGTTTGTGACGTCGTGAAAGGGTGAGGCAGGTGAGGGAGCCGTTTTCTTAACAGAATGGGTTAGGTAGCTTCGTGAGGATTTAAAAGGAGGACGCGTGTCCAGCTGGGGTGAAAGCCAATCGAATGAAAGCTTACCAGTCGGTAGTCGCACAGACCTAAGGGCGTGTTTGGTTGGTTGGGAGGATTGGGATTTTCTAACTAATTTATTTCCTTTTATAATAATTTGTTTTTTTGGAGTATTTCTTGACGAATGAATGGTCACTGAAGTTGTAAATTTTGGTGGTTTGTGAGTTTATTATTTTGTGCAAGTAACGTCCCCTCTCTGCCAAAAACAGAGTCGGTAGTGAAGTTTGAAGTTTTATGATATTGTTGAGCGTGAGTTTATGGCGGGTGAGAAGGTCAATACTTAGCTATTTAAAGATGAGTATGAACTTATATTTAAAAAAAAATTAAATTGTTCGTTATTAATTTATAGAAATTCTTGTTTATAATCAAAACTGTTCATATTTTAAATTACCATATAAAGATCGTCTCTGCAAAAAAATCAATTAAAATTAAGGTCGTTTAATCATCAAACTATTTAAAAACAAATGAACGGTATTAGTAAAAGTATTATGAACTGTCTATATGTTTGCTACAATAGATTGACTAAACGACCTTAATTTGAATTTATTTTTTCCAGAGATGATATTTACAATGTATTTCATAAAATGAACGGTTCTGATCATAAGCACAAAACTCCACGATTAAAACACTAATAATTTTAAATAGAAATTTCTACTCTTGAGTAACCAAATATTATTCCCCCTTTTCAAAAATCAGGCATATTCTCTCTTTCCATATGAGTGGCTGCAAGGCGGAGGCAAAAGGAGAAAGACAAAAATCAGGCATATTCTCTCCTTTCAAACCTTTAGTCTTTTTTTTCAGTTTCCAATAAAAAATTAAAAATAAAAATTAAAAATTTAGTCTTTTTTCCAATAAAAAAATAAAAAAACTTAGCATCTAATTAGAGCCGATGAACTATAATATTTTGTAACATTGTCTTATAAATTATATATCGCAATTTATATGCGAAACAAAATTATTAATTTTGTTACCGTAGTTGAGCAAGGTTCATACTGTCACATTCCGGTTCGGGCCCCCATCATATCTTGGACTCGACTTCACCGTAACATGATATTGTCCGCTTTGGACCCCGACCACGTCCTCACGGTTTTGTTTCTAGGAACTCACACAAGAACTTCCCAGTGGGTCACCCATCCTTGGATTACTCTCGCGAACTCGCTTAACTTCGGAGTTCCGATAGAATCCGAAGCCAGTGAGCTCCCAAAAGAGCTCGTGCTAAATGGAGGTGGGAATGTATATATAAAGCTTATAGAATTCACATCCCCTGCGCAATGTGAGATGTTACAATCCACCCCCTTAGGGGCCTAACGTCCTCATCGGCACACTTCTAGTCAGGGATTGGCTCCGATACCAAACTGTCACATACAGGCCTGGGCCCCCACCACATCCCGGGCTCGACTCCACCATAGCACAATATTGTTCGATTTGGGTCCCAACCACGCCCTCACGGTTTTGTTTCTGAGAATTTACACGAGAACTTCCCAGTGGGTCACCCATCATGGGATTGCTCTTGAGCAAACTCGCTTAACTTCTAAGTTCCGATGGAATCCGAAGCCAATGAGCTCCCAAAAGGTCCCGTGCTAAATAAAGGTGGGAATGTACATACACTGTTCTAAAAATCTCCGCCTAGGCGCTAGGCAGCTTACCACCGCCCCAATTAATGCCTAGGCGTTTGAAAATTAAGAAAGGGCGCCCAAACCTGTTGAGGCACCGCCTAAACACCCGTCTAGGTCGTAACTCATTTAGACATAAAATAGATAACTTTCATTTTGCATTTTTTTTTCCAATAAATTGTAAGAGACTTGTTGTATACTTAAATGAACACACATTATATCATTATTTCACATGTTTTCATTATGTTCCAATGCTTCATAATATATATGCATTCTATTTTGTAGTTTATGATGAAATTATATATATTTCAAGTATAAACACACTTATTTACACAAAATATGATAGATTTACTTAAATCCACCTAGGCGCTAGGCCCCAGCCCGCCGCCCGACTAGCGTCTAGCGATTTTTAGAACCTTACATATAAGGCTTAGAAGATCCACTCCTTTGGCGCGATGTGGGATATTACACATACCGTTAAATGAATTAATTTTATTAAAATAAAGTGAGCAAATTTTGAGTTGTAAATTGTTATATGTTGTAGTTGTACTATAGATGGGGTTTA
>JADOBS010301621.1:0-12387 GCA_015708375.1 Cydonia oblonga
CTGAGGCCTCTGCTGACTCTGGGGACAATTTGCAGCTCTATGTCCCATTTGTCCACAAGTAAAACATCCATTACTGCCCCATCTACACTCTCCAAAGTGCCTATTATTACACCTACGTCATAAAGGAGCACTTCCTCCACCAGCATCTCCCTGCCTCTGGAATCTATAACCCCCAGTAAATCTACCACATCTCCTCTGACCAGTGGCACTATAACCTCTGCTAGAAGAACTAGAACTAGCTCCACTTCTCTTGAAGCTCTGAGTCTTGCGAGGTCATTGAGATGATTGCCCTTTACCTTTATCATCTTTCTTCTGATTCCCATTCTTCTCTTCTTCTTCTTCACTTTCACTAGGCATATTCTCAGAATCCTCAATCCTCAACAAAATTTCATAAAACTCATGGTAAGTATTACAGTGCACTGCAGTCGCCACATAACACCATTTCTTCTTAATAACCAGCTTAAAACGACGAAACATCTCAACTGGATTAGTAGCAACCTCTGGATCATAGCAAGACAAGTCAGTAAATTTCCTATAACACGCATTCACTGTCATCTTCCCCTGTTTCATATGGGTAAACTCTTGCTTCTTACTGTCAATATAAGCTGAAGGAATTAATCTCTTTTGAAACAACTGCTTAAACAATTCCCAATCAACTAACATCTCAGGTGTCATCGCATAAGACTTCTGTCTCCACCAGGATGCAGGTTCTGGACCCAAAAACCAAGTAGTCGTCTTGACCCACCTGTCAAGAGGAAGGTTCCCCTGACTCTGCATAACCCGGAAAGTATTTTCCACATGATTGAGCCATTTCTCTGCTCCTTCGGGTCCTTTATGTCCCATGAAATGATTCAACTTCAAATTATAGACAGTCTCAAGAGGAGTCTTCTGGGGAGGACGAAGAGCAGTCTAAATAGCATTAGCTATAGCTTCCCCTAATTGAGCTATATCAGGGAAACTAGGCTCAGAAGAAGGACGTGGATTTCTACGAGGCGGCATAGTTCTGACAGAAGACACCAAGATAATCAGAGAATTCACAGAATATGCAGGACTACAAAACCTAGGCTCTGATCGTGACGTAACCATAAGTGCAATGCGGAATCGATAAGATAAGAGAAATACGAATAATTAAAAACCAACTACTAGCTAAGATAGGTGCTAGAACGAGATTAAGAATGAGATACATAAATAGAGCATAAGTCTAGGTGCTGTCCGATAGGACAATTAAGGGATTACAACACCCGAAGGTGAAACCTACATAATTGTGAATCTGTCAGAACCTCCGTCAAGCCCTCGTGATCCACTTGCTAGCAATTACCTAAAACCTAGAGGGGTGCAAAACAAAGCTGTGAGTGGGCAAAAACAAAGCTTTTCAAATCATTTCATTTCTCAAAACATTTTATCCCCTCGCTGTAAAACCTGTATACTTTCCCAGAAATATAATAAATATACATACATATCTCAAAACCATGCTTAGAAATAGTGATATGCAAAGTATATGCCATGCCAAATATATCTCAACATAATCACATCAGTAAATCAGGTGAAATAACTCATCACATATAATAACATGTCAACCGAGTGATTAGCACGGCTGAAACTATAGATCATAATCAATCTCACAGCATATCAATTCATATCAAATCCTGCACACGAGTCGGAACCACCTCTAGTGGTCTGTACGACAAGCCTGGGTGTAAAATAAATATGCTCTAGTGCTACAATCACGTGAAGACTGTGCAAATAATTGCAGGTCACCTACGAGTCGGAATCACTTCTAGTGGTCTGTATGACAAGTATGTGCACCTAACTTGGATCCAAGGTGAGCATATGGTGCGGGAGGTGAACAACACGTGAAAGGATGTGTCCTAACTCGGGACGGGAGCACTAACACTGGGGTGCAAGTTTATGAGCTTTCAACATGTTTCACATAATCATAATTTCACATAACCATTCTATAACCCACCTGATACTTACCTGTGCGCCCTCAACACCAATTACCATGAAAAAAATAGATATATGCTTTGCATGGCATTTCATATCACATTATCATTCAAACTCATTTTCTGGGAAAAACATTAAGTATATAGGTATATTTTGAAAACCAAAAGCCTACTCATTGGTAAGTCGAAGCGTCATAGCCCCCGAGCCTTGATTGATGGCGTTTGTCCTCGGGATAGGCCTCACCTATATGAGAAATAACTAAATAAACGTTATTTAAAGCACATAGACAAAACTATCTAATAACTTCTCATAAAATGCTCAAATACCAACGTGATCTACAGAACCCCACGAACATCACAAAATTTTCAGAATTATTTTTGGAGGTCTCACGCGCCCCCATGCGCAGGCACGTGTCTGGCACACTGACGGCATCAGTTAACGGCTTCAAGAATATTCAATCAAATACCCAACATATTTCGTCAAATCCCTAACGGCATTACCCAACACCATTAGCATATTCCGTCGAAACTGACGGAATATACTCTCTTCTTCTCCGACGAGTCGCCGATCGTCGGTGACCTTGCCGGTTTCTAGAAAAACTTCGAAAGCTTGTTTCTCCCTCGATTCTACACCATTTTTCATGAATTTTATGTCAAAATGAAGCTTAAAACATGAAGAACACGATCATACCAGTTTCAAGGCTTGAAATCCACTATATTTTCCTCGAGGATGTTCGATAATCCGGCAAAACTAAAAACACCTCGATCTCAGCCCTCCGACGTCCATTTCTTCAAACGAACTACTCCTAGACTCGTGAGGACCTCCTTAAGCTCCACGTGAGCTTGAAATTCCCTGAAACCATCAATTTTACGTCCACATGAACAGTGACAAATACGGGTCATTTGGGTTCACGAGATTTCGAATGAGTTCTTATCTGGAATTGGTACCAATCGACTCGAAATGGTATGAGGAACACAATGGTGGCCTTAAAATCCTCGATCTGTGAGTCCAATGGTTGCTTTGATGTTCGTCCGTACGTATACAGTGAAATGGAAGTAGAAAACCGAGAGGGAAGAGAGAGAGAGGTCTTATGTATGTATGGTCCAGATTTGGTTACTAACCAACCAAACAAAGTCCTCAAGTTCCAACTAGGTCCAAAAGTTAGCAAATTCTTAGAATTTGTCCAAATAAACTTAGACTTAAACCACACCACCATATAACTCAAATAACGTCTGAGGGTACTTTGGTAATTTCACGCCATCGATAATATAATTCCAGGATGGGCTGTGACAATTTTTACCAAGTCTCTCATTATTTGAATTTGGTGATACCACCCACTTTGAGATTTCAGAGTTGTTATTTGAGACATATGGAAAACCATTTTATTTCATTCTTAGTGGTTGAGTTTTGTCTCCCACCTTGAGCTTAGCAAGCACTTCAAGGTTGAGTTATCTCCTGATGGTTTAGCTCTTCATTTTATTTTATTTGTTTTTTAGCCCTTGTATTGTGTTGATTTCAATTTTTTTTTATTTCATTTAGTTTGTTAGTTGAATTTCTTATTATACCAAGTTATATTTGAGTCTCGTGGGAATCATTTTTCCATAGATGCTCATATTTTCTCTTATGAGTTGTATCACATAGTTATGAACCAGAAGTTCATTAACCAAGTAATAGTATGATTATCGGCATTCTCTATTACAATGAGGTGTATGATTATTTTTGATATATTTTGAGGCATCAACAGTGTATTGTGCACCTCCTTGGAAGGATTGCTTATACGAAAAATTGGTACTTAGACCATCTAAGTCAAAATTGACCTTGAATCTCCATTTTCTTCTCGAGAATTTAACAATGTATTTGTGAGCTTAATCAACATCTAATTATGGACTATTTAACCTAAATATATGTACAAGATGGTCATGATATTATTTTCTTGTTATTACAACCGCAATTTTCTAAATTTTGTTGGCTGTTTCATGCCACATGGGATTAATTTTGACACAACACTTCTCATGGCTTACCACAACCTTTAAGCATTTTATAAATTTAGATTTTCCAATCAACAAGTAATTGTGTACACAAGATGGGTTATCCATCAAAACTGTAATTATCTTTCTTCTTCATTGTTGTGGTCATATTTACTGCATTTTTGCAAATTTTCACTCTTTCGTGAATCAATGTTGATACATCCGCTCTTGTCTTATAAGTGATGTACGTTAATCTATTGCATGTCTAAGGCATGACAGATATATAGGTTCCAAACCTTGAAATCCCTAGATGTGGAGATTAAAGATTTCAAGCCAGATTTAAATGAGGCTCCATAAGAGGTTATGATCCAATTCTCTAAGTAATTCATCTTCAATTGTTTATCATGACAATGGAAGCTCCAAAAATGCACTTGAACCCAAGCATTGACAATACTTAAAGCATGCAAAGGAAAATGAGAATTGTTGGATCATAATAGATAATTTTGTGTGGTCATCTTGCCAAGTCACCTCTTGGAGTTTTGTGGAAACCACCTTTTCTACAGTTGATGAAGGTGAATACCGATGGTGCATCTCGTGGATCATCGGGATTGGCTAGTTCTGGCGGTATCTTTCATGATCTTTTTGGTTCATACCTAGGGTCCTTTGCTACTTCTTTAGGGGTGGCTACCTCTTTTGAAGCTTAACTGCAAGCTGTAATTCATGCGGTAAACTTAGCTTGGGAGAAGGGTTGGTGTTGGATTGAGTATGACTTATTCTTAGCTGCTCTTTTCATTTTTGATTCTCATAATCATGTTCCCTGGCGTTTAAGGGTTCGTCAGTTGAATTGTCGAGTATTGCTCTCTTCTATGTGCATAAAAGTTACACATATTTCACGAAGTGAACCATGTGGCTGATTATTTGGCAAATTTGAAGTGGATCATCCTGGGGTTTATTGGTGGGACTCTTGTCCTCTTTGTGTTATTGCTGCATATCATTATAATATTTCTCTTCGGCCAATTTTTTATTTCGTTAGGATGGGTTTTACTTTATATTTTATTTTTTTATAATTGGGTTTTCTTGTTTCTAATAGTTTTCCACTTCTATTAGGGTTTGGTTTCATGTCTCCTCGAACTTATGGTATCTTTTTTTTTCTTCTTCTTCAATATATTCACAATAATGTCTTTTTCCATGATAGCAATGCTTGAATGGAAGTGATGTTGTTTAAATTAAAAATAAATTAATAAAGTATCATTTCAATCACGTTTTACTATTAATGTCGACAAAGTCAAGGGTTGGCCAAATTGGAAAGAGGCAATTCTATTTTTAAAGTCATTGAAAAACGTGGAATAAGGGAACCTATAATATAAATCCCAAAAGTTATTCTTGGATGTATATGATGAAGTGAAATAAAATCACTGACATAACGCTTCTTGGTAGAGCCATAGCATACTATTGTAAGAGCCAACCACATTTCTATAAATACATTTTTATTTTAAACGTGAGACTCATAGCATGTGGAAATTGCAGATAACTTGAGATTTTTAAGTTTTTATCTCTCTAGAAGCAATTTCTTAAAAATAGAGAATCTCATGAAGTTCTTATTCAAAGATTTCAATTTAAGAGTATAAAGCTCAAAATATGTACTCAATACCTATACTAGATCAATTTGGTTTAAATTGCCACAATGAGATTTTTAAGTTTTTATCTCTCTCAAAACAATTTCATAAAGAATAGTGAATGTCATGAAGTTCTTATTCAAAGATTTCAATTTAAGAGTATAAAGCTCAAAATATGTACTCAAAACCTATTTTAGGTAAATTTGGTTTAAATTGCCACAACAAATACTTCTGTTAGTTCGAATTGAATTATATTGTTGCAACATACCTTTAAAAGAGTTAAAGAGTTTTAATATGACTCTTGAATGGCCTATAAGGCTATTTGTATAAATGGTTTGTATTTACCATGGAGTTTGTTTGTACCATAGCCCGTCTATGGGAATCAACATGGACAAGTCTAAAGGTTGTTACCCAGAATTTTTACCATAAGTCCTTTGGTCATACTAAACTTTATAGCGGACTCCAATAGGAGAAACTTTTTTCTCACTTGCCTTATGTACAAAGGCAGTTGTCCCAGTCGACTTGAGCAAGCCACGTATCAAGTCAAGAACTACATGCAAAATGAAAATGACAAACAACTCACCCTCAAATTAGATTTGGTCGAACAACATAAAGACCAGGTGCACTTAAGGATTGTCGTCTACAAGCAATGCATCTCCAACTATTATGACTCTAGGGTCAAGCCTCACTCTTTCAAAACGAGGGACTAGGTGTTGAGGAAAAGGCTACAATGTGATAAAGTCTTAAGCGAATACACACTTGGTCCAAATTGGGATAGACCATTTAAAGTTGTTGGAAATAGTTGCCCTGGCACCTATGAGCTTAGAGGTTCTTGTGGTAGGATCATTGGTCATCCATAGAACATTGACCATTTGAAGTACTATTACAAGTAGACTTTCATATTACAAGTGTTTGAGACTTAGCCCCTCAACATTTTTTTTTGTAACGAAAGCCATTTGACACGAACTTAACAGAGAGGTGATTCAGATAATTTTGTCTAACTCTTTTACATTCCTAACATCAGAACACTTGGTCTCATATTGACCTAATAATAACTCTAACTCTAACTCATTACTACAAAATAGGGTTTTGATGACACTTAGTAAATTTATTAATGACATTCTTTTATTAAAAATGTTACCAAAATAAAATTATGATGCAACTTTAAAAAAAATGAGAAGATAATATAAAAAAGAAAAGCAGACAATTATCTTGCCAATTCTTCAAAGCTTCCTACACCCTCACGACTCCATCACTCCGTTACCCAGCCAACTCCCAGATATGTATAGAATGAAAGATCAAGAATCTTCTCAAAACAGAAGACTTATGCCGCAAATTCCTGAAATATTCTGGGTCAGGGTGTGTCCCCTGCTACTTTCATATTCATTTAATTATTATACAAATCAAAACTATCTCATCTAATTTTGATACGTTCATCCAAATAGACATCAGTTCACGGGATCACGCTGATAATGATCAATCAGTGCTTTGGAAGCTTAGGCGTGCTGATAAAAATGAAAACAATGATAATGAGATGGTAAAAGAACATGCTACTAAAATAGTAAGTTTTGTGTAAGGTTAGGAAATATACTTAATTTATGTATTTCATACTAACGTCAAAAGATGAAGTAACTAAAGCTGTTGAAGATGAGACTTTACCAACTTCTAGAGGCAATGACGTATTGACTACTGCTTTGGAAACACCTGAATATTCGGGTAGTGTTAGAGGTGTTGGAACTAATATCAGTTGAGTAAAGATGCAAGTGTTGGTCTAATTTAATGTGGTACAGTCCAATCATATTTCAGAAAAAGTTAGTTGTACAACAAAGAAAGAAAAAAAATGGAACATCTACTGAAAAAGTGAAACAGGGTGATGTGGTGGAAATCATGTCTAAGAAGTGAGCGAAACATGGTGATATGTGGCGGAAATCATGTCTGAGAAGATAGTGAAACAAAAGGATAGCAAGAATACTAAAATCATGAATAAGATCAAAGCTATGAAGGTATGTACTAGTCATTACAAGTTTGGTTCTTCTTAACTATAATAAGATTGCGAATTCAAACAAAAAAAAAAAATTATCAAGAAGCATTTCAAGGTACACAGTCATTGCAATATTTGTTCTTCTTGGTATATTAAGTAGCAATTACTAATTTAATTTAATTTTCAAAGGTAAACAAAAGATGAACAAAATTTCAAATTCCATGGAAAAATATGTCTAATATCAAGAAGGTACATGCCCTTTATGTTTTTTTCTTTCTATTTATGCTATAATCCCAACAATAGTTTATTATTAATGATATATATATTAGGTATAACAGTGCAAGCTTGCTATAGACACTGCTAGGAACATTGATACAGATGGATCAGTTATTCCATTAGACAAGCGAATACACAGAGTTCCACTAGGGCCTATAAACCTACGTGTTTCTATTGATGTAGCAATTAAAGAAGATGTTTTTCTCCCAATACCTAGTTGTGAAGTTGGGAACATCAAACAAGCAATTGGGAGTCATGTAGCTTGGCCACGACATCTTATTGTGACAAATGATGAGGTACTACTATGTGATTTTCTTATGAATATGTGGAAAAAATTATAGTACTAATATGTCTGATTTCACTATATTAATCTATCCATGCAAAGCCGACAACAAATCTACCCCTTCTAACAAAGATCTTTAAAACAATTTTGGCTATGAATAAGGATGTTATCGTGCCTATCATCCTGGAATCTGATCTATTTGGAAATGAGCACACAACATTTATTGGTAGATATGACATCATTCAATTTTGCTATATGGCTGAAATATCGACTGTTTGTATTTCAATTTACTTCAGGTTTGGAATAATCTTATATTTATATATAATATAGTCTATTGCATGCAACCAACATTTGGTAATGATAAGACACTAACTGTCACATTTCTTATAGGCGACTTTGGTCAATATTGAAGAAGAACAATCTTGATGGATTGTGTGGATTTATAGATCCTGGTAGAATCTCTCAAAAGGCTGGCAGAAATGATGAAAGATCAAAAGCACTGGCACTTTGATTACAGAATTGCAAAAAATGACAATTAATTTTGCTCTTTATAATAAAGGATTAGGAGCACTATGTGTTCTAAATTTTTGTCACCAACAGATCAGTAGTTGACCATTTTATAATAAAGAGTGCAATTATTTTTGTTTTGTAGGTTTCATTGGTTGTTGGCTATCATATACCCCTATAATGAATTAATATATTATATGGGACTCTCCTAGTTAGACAGAGATAGATCCTGGAATAATGAATATTGTTGAACTGCAAGTATTACGTTAAATTCAGTTTTGGCCTACTTTATGCGCCAGAAAAGTTCTATCTTTTTCTACCATTTTAGTTTATCAGAAGCAGCTCTGTAATAGTTCGCTGCATAGTTTCTGTTGTAATATAGTCAAAATGTCAAATGTTCCATCTCTGGTAGTTAGTTCCAAATTGTTACCTTTCATGTGGACTACTTGCTCTCAACTTTGTATTCATTTCAAGACTTTAAAGAGATTTTCTGTATTTTACAAAAAGAAATGCAAATTAGGGATGGGTAGTGCAATTCATTAGAACAAGCCTAGGTTTCTGTATTAATTGAGACAAATCATGTCATTATATAGCTATTCATCACAACATATAGAATAAGCAACATATATATAGCTCTGTCAGTATTATTGCCAATCCTCTAAATCCTTAAAGTCATCACTAACCTTTTGAGCCACTTCAGTTGAAGTACCAGACTACTTTAAAGGTAAACATAATTTCCTTTTTTCAGTAGTAATCATGTTTTGGAAATCCTTCTGAGTCTATTCTTATTGATGCAAACTTAAGGGCTAGCAGTAATTCCATAATCAAAGCACCCCAAGTAATAATTGAGTTCTTATGGTGCATTTGGATGAAGCACTTTTAAGTTCCATGCAACTTAGACTAAATTTGTATGGATTTTGCAAAAACTAAATAGAGGGAAATTTTTTCTATATTTCATGCATTGCAAGATTTGTATATATTTCATGTGTTCATATCCTCTATGTGCAGAGCATTGAAGATGTTTAAAACTCAAAAAGGAATCAAGGGTCGAAAAAATATCAGTTAGAAAGTAGTAAAGGTAAGGAACATTGTGTTTTCCCTTTAAATTAATATGATTAAGTTACATTTTATACTTTTTTTATTTGTATATGCAGTGTCCTTTGCAAGAAAGAATTGTAGAATGTAAATATTATATGATGAAATACTTGAAGGAAATCATTGAGGATCCGAATTGCTCAATTATTACCAACGTTAGTACTACTATTACAAAGAGCCATTAAGCGGCTATGTTCGCTACTATCTTATTAGTATTATGTTCTTTGTAGGTAATATATTTTTCATGCAAATTAATTTGCAGCTAATGGTGGTTTTTTAGAAGTATTTTCGTCTTCTTATTACTTAATGATTGACATTAGTTTTTGTCTTGACACGCTCCCTTTGGTTGTGATTTGTTGCAGTTCAAAGAAAAAGCTATATACACTCAACATGAATTTGATGCATTAAGAATACAGTGAGATGAGTATGTTGATGACTTTATCCAATAGATGAAACACTAGACTAGCTAGTTTGTGAAATTTTAAATATGTGAACTTAGAGTTTTAATTTAGTAGCAAAGCTCTACATATTTTATTAAATGTGTTGGCTGTGAGATTGTCTTTTATAATACATTGGTGGTGAATGAATTACAAATTTATGAAGCAATTATTTGAGGTAAATATCTTGCTTTTTAGATGAATTATGCAGGTCATGTTTTCAAATTAAAAATACATTATATATGTCAAAACATATTACAAGACATGTATTGAACGGTTTATGATAGGCTTTGTGGCTCATTGCTAATATTCAGCAATGCTACAAATGGTTTATGTGCTATAGTACATGACGCTATGCAAATGTCATATTTAATATACCATGATGCTCATTCCTCTGTTTATAATACATATTATGCGTCTCAATTTGAAATAGATGACACACTTTTTTAATTCAGTAACGCTTGTTAGGTGCCTCTAGAAGCTATATGATGAGTCGATATTGTACTATATATTTTACCCTAATCTTAGTATTAATTTATTGGTTATTTTGTGTGAACTTTGATACTTTGTTATGTATTTTCAATGTAGGACATTCAACTTCCTCTCGAGCAATACGTGATCAAACAGATGAATTTTAAAGTAATTCCAGTTGAAGGACGTTCGTGAGTCACTTAGCTTGATCCTATCAAAATATCATATTTTTCTATCTAACGGTGATATTCTAGAAATAGAATAAAGGGCCGATGTGCAGTGCTAGAAAAGTGACATTTTGGACTTGAATTGCATTTTTGGAGTCCAAGATGACTTCTGATGGGTTCATGGCTTTCTGTAGATGTGTTCAGAATGTCCTGATCTTCAAAACAAGCTATTATGAGCCAGATTTGGAGGATATCTAAGGCTAAAACGTGGCTGGACAAGTACTTGGCAGATTCTCCTAGTGTAATTAAGACTTTATTTTCTAAGTCATTCTATTAATATTTAGTTTCATAATTGGAACAAAAGACTACATTTTAGGGTTTGTACGATGGCATAGCAACATATATCAGATTAGATAATCTTTCTTTTATGCAACTTTGGAGACAGAAGAATTGCTAGGGTTTTCATATTTTCTACTTCAAGGTGTTTTCATTGTTAGGGCGAAGCCTTGAGCCTTAGCATGAAAATGTAATTTTTTAAATTGCTTATGATTGATTGCATGCCTATTGTGAATTATTAATCACCGTGATTAAAATTATTTAGTTGTCTTAATGCCTAATCACCATTAGGGTATTCAGAAAAGTAATTTGATGCAATTTTGGTCAGAAGGTTCCTTGAAATTGGTGTTGGCTTCTTGTGATTAATAATTGTAATTTCACTTAAGATGAACACCACGTCTTAAGGGTTGCATGATTTTTCAAAGGGTTTTCACAAAGCATAATGAGTCTCTCATGTTCATATTTGATCCGAACGTCCGAACAGGTTGCATGTTAGATATATGTTCTATGTTGGAGGTTCCAAGTAGAATATAAATTAGGAAAGCCTAACATTCAAAGTGGCATGTGTTGATCATAAGTAATTGGTAAAAATACATAAGATTGCTAGGTGATGAACCCTAGTGCTTTTATAAATTGGTATTTAAAACTCTTTTCTTTTTGTCATATTAGTTGTGGGCAAATTTATTATTTGTTTTTAATTAAAATTCATCTTTAATTTTACCTAATTTCAAAATCTCTTTTCTCAATTTTTAATTCTAAGTAGTTAATTAGGAATTGTTTTTACATAAATTATTAAAATAGTTCTTGAGGAGAATGATTTTGCATGAGCATGTATACTACAACATCCTTATATTCTTGCTAGTATTTCATGTGATTTTAACCCTATTTACATAAACGGTAAAAATCCTATCACTATACATGAAATTATGTGTATGTCATGTTTAGTATACCATGACATTCATTTATTTGCTTATAACACTTATTGATCCGCATCTTTTTTTTTATTTTATTTTTGTTGATAAAAGACGACAGTATATTCGATAACGGGGCTATGGCCAAATAAGCCAAATAAGCCAAAAACCAATAAAGACAGTACAATCCCGGTATAGAGAAAACATCGATTCCTCCCCGAGGAGATCAACAATGAAGGGAGGAGGTGAGTACAGCCACTGACAATTACTACCTATGGAAAGAAAATAGTGAACTAGACGATGAGCAATGGTGTTAGCTTGGCGACGAACGTGGGTACAAAATGTCTTCGGTGAACGTAGGGAGCAATGCTTTCATATCCTCAACGATGTGCCCAA
>JADOBS010301622.1:0-12389 GCA_015708375.1 Cydonia oblonga
CGAAAAATCAGCCAAATTTCGTCCCATGGGACAACCCGTTCCACAGTTTTTAGGCACACCAAACGTGGGACGGAACGGCTCGTCCCGTTCCGTCCCGTCCCGTCCCACGTACCAAACGCTACCTTAGTTAACAGACGTAGCCCGCATAACTTCAACAAAATTACATACACGTCATCAACCAAACCCTTCCTCTATCATTTTTGTTGAAATAGTTTCAAATATATGTAGAATTAATTTTGTATAGTTTTTAGTAGTTTCAATTTTTATATTTTTTAGTATAATCAATTTGTATAATTTCTAAAAGCATCTCGTGAAAAAGACAACTTAATTAAATGTAGAATCCGTTTAATTATCTTTAAGATAAGTTTCAGTTTAACTATTTGCATAATCAGTTTTATAGTTTTATATGCTTTTATTAGTAGGATCAATTTGTATACTTTAAAAAAATATATCCTATTAAAAAATACAACTATATGTAGAATCTCAATCACTTGTACCATTTACGCTAACTCAAAAACCTCCAAAATTGTCCCTTTAAAATGTCACTCATTTTGTGGATGTAAATTTTCGCCAACAATTAATTGAATGAAAACCCTACAAAACAAATAATAGGGTTATTGTTCAAAATGATCCCTGAGATTTGCATGATCAATAGAAATGGTCGCTGAGATTGAAAATCAATAGAAATGGTCCCTGAGATTGTCCACCATCCATGATTTTGGTCATTCCATTAAAAACGATTTTGGGCAATTTTCAAAGCTTTGTAATCAATCGTTTCTTAACCAAATTCGACCCATAATATATCAAAATGAAGACATAAAAGTAAAGAATAAGATTATACATATTTGGAAGCCCAATGGTTGCCGGAGATGACCGGAAAATAGCCTAAAAGGTAACTGGTTTGCGGAAAAACTTGAAAAACTCGTCAGAAATTGGGTAAACTTTAAACGTTCATAACTTCTTCAATACTCAACCAAATTGAGTGATTCAAAAAAAAAAAGTCATACTTCTTGACGAGAAGAAGAAAATGATACCTTTCTTTACTGCTAACTCGCCGTGGTTTGGCTGGAAAACTGCTCGAAAGTGGCTAACTCGAAAATGGTTAGCCAAGCCCCCGACTGATTCTACCATAGAGGCCAACGATAGACAATAACTCCCCCCTGAACACAGCTTACAACTTTCAACGTACTGTGTTCTCCAAATAGCAACTCTTCTCAAAATCTCAAAAGGAAAGGTGGCCGTTGTCCGACCAAACCACAGCGAGTTAGCCTTCGAAAAATGTACCATTCTCTTCGTCTCGTCAAGAAGTATTATTTTCATTTTTTGAATTACTCGATTTGGTTGAGTATTGAAGAAGTTATGAGCGTTTAAAGTTTACCCAGTTTTCAGTGAGTTTTTCATTTTTCCCGCGGACCAGCCACCTTTCAGGCTATTTTCCGGCCATATCTGGCAACCATTGGGCTTCCAAATAGGTATAATCTTATTCTACACTTTCCTATCTTCATTTTGATTTATTATGGGTCGAATTTGGTTAAGAAATGATTGCAAAGCTTTGAAAATTGCCCAAAATCGTTTTTAACGGAAGGACCAAAATCATGGATGGTGAAAATCTCAGGGACCATTTCTATTGATTTTCAATCTCAGAGACCATTTCGATTGATCATGCAAATCTCAGGAACCATTTTGAACAATAACCCCAAATAATATTGTTAAGCTAATTAACAAACAACGGTGAAGGGGGAAGGTGTTTGCCAAAAGGTCTCCAATACCTAAGCTAGAAAAGTGTTTTAGAGAAACTGAATTCAACGAGTTCTTAGTTGTAAAATGGGAATACTGATTTTTCTAGCTAACTTGGGTATTTAGAGGAGAAGTTGCCAATGCGTTGTTTGCTAGCAGAGATGCACTGTGCTAGGCAGACTAATAGAGCATACCTCTGATGGGTGGCTTGTCATTTGGCTAGTGGCCTACTGTAGGAAGGGAAACATCCAAGAGTCGTTCCCATCCTGCTCAAGCCCAATGGGCAGAGGGATGAGAAAGAGACTTCATGGGCCAAAAAAACGTCGTGACGTTTGCAACAGGCTCAAAATGGTATGTTGGGATGGGTAGTTCTGCTAGGCCCATCGAGGTGGAGAAGACGACCTAGTTACAACGTCAAGGGTAAAACCGTCATCTTAAGTTTGTAATAGTGTCTTCACAAATTTATTTCTAACAAAAGATACTGACATGACCAGAATTTGAGAATACTTGATTACTTTACTATTAAAATCTCAATTGCACCCCCAATTTAGGGTTAGCCATTTGATTATTCCTTGACAACTTTCGTAGTCTTGAATATATGATTTGCGATAGTGTCAAAGCAAATATATATATATATATATATATATATATATATGTATGTATGTATGTATATATATATGTATGTATGTATAGCAAAGCCAGAGCATATAAGTCTATGAGATAGTGCTGAGCCACTTAATTTGTACTACTTCAACACAAAGCATGTTAGAAAAGTATAAACACAATTAGGGTAACGTTCAAAGCACCCAACATAATACAGCTTAAATACTAATCTGACATTGTAAAATGAGCCTCGAAGATTGGATAAATTTTAAGATAAGACAGGGCAGCCCTTAAACTACAAGGCAAAAGACAAGTTTTGCTAACAAAAAGGGAGACCAAGAGGGAGACAGTGCCCTTTGACCAAGCTTTCTTCTTGCTATCTCTATCCCATGACCCTAATTGCAATGCCTTCACTTCAAGTACCTGCTAAAGTTGTCACAGTTGTCAATTGGGAATCAGCCACTTGTCAAAAACCCATTGGAAAATTTCAATCTAGATGAAGGTAAACCATGTGCAACTCTACCGTTAAGGTCAATAGTCCTAATAACTTAGGGATGTGGGTGAGAATATTTAGTCTTTTATTTATTTATTTATTTTTTATATAGTTTTAGGGTTGGAATAAAGAACCTTTATTCTTTCGGTACAGCTTTAGGGTTATCCAAGGTCCTAGATTGGAGCCAGCCTGTTTCTTTTGATGGTTGGGGGAAGGATTAGGCTCTCATTTCCTTTATTCTTCTTTTCTCTTCCAAGGAAGAGAGAGTAGTGAAAAAAGGGATTGGGTGAGCTAATTACAAGGGAATATTTTTATTTACCATGAAGTGATGGTGATGTTTATCATTCGATTTTATTATTGTTATATGAGTTTAAATTTTGAGATCTATGTAGTGGATAGACACAAATCTCAAAATTTAAACTTATCCAATGATAATAAATAGGGTGGCGATTAAAAATACACCCAATTAGGAGATCTTATGACACCAATTATGAGGGTGGTGAGAAAAAAAAAATACTCAATTAGGAGATCTAATGACACCAATTATATGGAATAGCTTAAAATAGAGGTGAAGTAACATGAGAAACAAACCACTAAAAGAATATGTCAAACCACATAGGGAATCTCAAGAAGTGTGGATGATATTCTAAATTTTACTCATTTATTTCTTCAAAAGAACTTGCAATTGGACCATGTATCACTTCTTCTTTTAAGATGCATAAAAAGATGAGAATGAGAGTCGAACTGAAATTACCGAATTAGGATTGTGAGAGCAAATAAACGCTCTTTACCGCTAGGGCTATAATTTAACTCAAGGAAAGAGTGTTGGACAACTTGACTTCTTACAACTCAAGGGGCATTCTCATATTACTATGAAACTGATATCTGTTTGATGCGTAATGTAGTGTGCATATATATATGTGTGTTAATGACTAGGTTGAAGAAAACCATGTTGGAATAACATTTTCCCATATTTTTCATTTTCCTTTTTCCTTTTTGTTCTACCACCAATTAAAAACCAGAGAAGGGCTGCGTTGGAAAGATCATACGAGATTTGCGATCTCACCCCGTATCATGACATGTGACTGTCACACATGCTCCTTATTTGGACAGACAGAAAATTTAACTCATTTTCCATAAAAGAAAGCAAAAAATAACTTACAAAAGTGTCTGCCACATTTGACTAACGTGGAACTATGAAAACTTTTGCCATCAATTGTCATCCACTCATCCCTCTTTACAAGTGAATGAGATTGGCCATCCCAGCCCCAGGCAAAACTATATTATTATGTGTAGAATATTATTGTTTTCAAGCTTATTTCTTTGTCCCTGTAATTTAAAAATTACTACTTAATTTTTTTTAAACTTAAAATTCGTTTCATTTTAAGTTGTAGACTCTCTTTTCTCTCCTAAACTTATAGGTCGCCTTTTGAAACATATGTGGAACCCAACATCCAATAAGACTATGTCACATGTGTAATAAATTTAATTATAAATCTTCATTATGCGTAAACATTCAACAATCAGAGAATATTAAGTTTAAAATAAATTGAAGAGATGAAACAAATAAAAAGAAATTGATTAACATAGAGCACCCAAATCAAACACACATAAGAAAGTAACATATCTAAGGCAATGTAGAACGAATTTTGATTTTTATAGAGGCGACTTTCAAGTTTCAAGGGGTGAAAAGGGATCAAACATGTGTTCCAAGGGCAAAGTGGAGCGAACTTTGAGTTTCAAGGAGTAAAGTGACGACTTTTGAGTTATAGTGAGCAAAGTGAGATTAAATCGAGTTTCAGGAGACATAGCTAAAAATAAACCTTGTTTTTAATCCAAGGATATATTTACAATAAGTGCTATGATATGTGAACCAAGAAATACAATGAGCTAGCTATAATAATGTAGCACGAACTCGTCATTCATGGGAGTAGAACTTAAAACTTTATACTTACACAAATAAAGAGAAATATTACTAAAGTGCAGTGCTAAGTGAAAGTTAGGTTAAAATATTATGCTAATATGCAAAGAGAGATCAAAATGTATTTTTACTTGCATTTTTTATTATAAGGTGACAAATCTGAGTAACATGAGATGTCTACCAGACATACGCATAAAACAAGCTCTCCCTAATATAAATGCAAACATCTCCATGTGGAATCTAACTGTATACAAGTAAATCTATCGATTTAAAAAGGGTTCATAACTAGGGCTTCCTTTCAACGTCCATTGCCAGGCTTAAACATGTTTAATAATTAGCAACAAAACCCTTTTGCATTTTTCAGTCACTAGTAGTAGTACTCTTACACTTCTATCTAGTTAGCTCTAATGGATCCTAGAATCTCCTTCTCCAATGACTTTGCAGACACTCAACAAGCGAACAAGCACGAATTGAGCTACCGAGAAGCGCCCGTCTCTTCAGATTTCAAATTCTCCGTAAACAACTTTGGAATGATCTCAGCAGACGAGATCATATTCAAGGGCACATTGTTGCCCTTGAAGGATAATGGTATCAACAACCAGCAAGGGAATAAAACTACTACTTTGAGAGATGAACTACTAGTTGATGATGAAGATTATGGGGATGTGCTGCCAAGGGCAACAAAGAGTTTGAGCAGGTGGAAGGAGCGTTTGGGGCTCAAGAGGGCTCAAATTGTTGCGAAAAAAGGCGATAGAGGCCATTCGGTGTTGGAGAGGATTACAGAAGAGAGGAGGCCGGTGTTTGTTCATGAGGCTGTGCTTATTAGCAAGGAAAGCTAGGTAATAATTTTTTTTTTGTTCCCCCTTTGGTTTTTCTTAGTAACATGGAAATTAATTAAAAACCTCTAATTTAAGAATTGGGGTTTTGCAGGAATTTCTGTTTGGAGGGTTCAGTTGTAGAGACGACGGAATCTGATATGCAAAAGTTGGTATCATTATGGAAGGAAAATTGATTTCCTGCTTACTTTTTAGTTATATTAATATTAGAGTGCTTTTTGTGGGGAGTTGTATGAGTTTTAGGGCTTGGCTTAGCAATTCCTAGTTTTTTTTTTTCTCCATTTAATTCTAGACAGCATATTCATCCTCTCTCTCCTCCAGAGAAGTAGAAGATGATGATGAACAAAAAAGTATTTGGCTGTTCCATTTTGTACAAATGTTTGCAGTTGATGGAGGAGTTCTATGAGTTTTTATGTAATTAAATCTATTGTCTTGATCTATCTGATTCGGGTTGCTTTTGTTATATATATATATATTAATTTAGATCTTCCGAATATTCATTTGACATTATAGTTTATTGAGAAATTTGCGAAAATGATCGTAAGATCTCTATTATTGAAATGATCAATTTTTTTAATATGTTATCGATATATAAAATCCATATTTTTTCGCTATGTTGTGAATATTTAACTTTTGATCAGTTCATCAATTGAAGTTTGATTTGATCATTTAAACCAATTTTCCTCATGATTGGAACCTGTGATGCATAAATACATAGCCATCCCTTTCTTGTAAGCCCTCATGTCATGGGAATTGATCAAATGTGGGTGCTACTGAACTTTCCAGCCAACCAGATCGCCATTCTCTTTAAGGAAGAGTCACAAGATGATGGATCTCTTTGAGTTCTTTTGATTTGGACTTCAAAACCTCTCGTCTTTCAAGCAACAATTTAAGCAAGGACTTGACTACATAGCAACTTTGGCGGAATTGCACTTATCATCCCTGTGGTTTAGGGCTGTAAATCGACTCAAACAGTTTGAGTTCGGCTTCCTTTGGGCTCGTTCAAGCTTGATTTTCTAAGTCAAAAGAGCTGAGGCTGAACAAAATATTGGGCTAGTTGGAAAAATGAGTCAAGCTTGAGCTTTGGTATGTTTGGCTCATAAAGCTCGTAAATAACTTGTGTCTTTATATGAGACAACTTGACTTTGCTTCAAGCTCGGCTCATTCGTTAAAACTTGACTCTTAAATGTTCCTTTATCTTTTTTACCAATCCATTTATTGTCCTCTCAGAAAAAGAATCCAGAATAATCATGTAATTTTGAAGAAGAAAAAAATAAATGTTTTGCACTATAATTTGAAGTCTCCGACAAGGTTTGGAAGTTGGGTATCATATAATTATTATGTTTAACTTTTTTTTTCTTCTTGGAATTGTTATTAGCACTTTGAAATTTGCATTATGTACTTCAAACTTTCTATATGTAGAAAGAAAAATGCACTTGTAAGAAGTTCACAATTAGATTTTTGTGTTTAAGGAGGTTCGTTATGACAACCCGTCCCTAATTTTACGATTTTATAAATTTTAAAAATGTGAATTTACGAGAATACCCTAGAGGCGAGGGTATTGATTTTCATTGACCGCTAGTTCATGACGCGTATGAACTATTACCTTACTGTATTCCAAAAGTACTTGGCGGTGTGAACGCGTAGACGTACGCAAAATTGAATTTGGAACTACGATAGAGGTTTTATGGAACTACAAATTTGGAAAGTACGTTGGTAAGGACTGTTATTTATTATTTTATTCATTTCTCATAAATATTATTATATTATTTTAATATTTTGTTGTTAGAAAAATGGGGAAAGAAGAAGGAATCGGGGAGGAAGGAAAACAGAGGAGAAAGGGATTGGGCAAAGTTGCCCAATTAGAAAAAAAAAGAAAAAAAAGAAAGAAAAGAGAGGGACATGAGGAGCGAATTAGAAGAGGAGGGAGGAGAGTCTGCCCAATGAGAAGAGAGGAAATGAAGGGAAATGAGAGAGGAGAAAAGGAGAAGATCGGCCGGATCCCTTGGACTCGTGACCTTGACCCGACTCTTGAAGATGGTTTCGACAAGTTTTCCGTCAAATTCTCCGCCTTTCTTCAACCTCCCATCACCCCCAAACACCTTCACGATATCCCAGCATCCAAATTGACTAAAAAATCGATGAGTTTCGTCATGATTTCACAAAGAACACCCATACAGGTGCCTTGAAACCCTAGCCTTCAATTCACCATTTCTAAAGCAACTACCTTCAATCACCACCACCAAAACACTTATCTGGAGGTCAGGAACAAAGCCCAAAATTTTTTAGGGGCGGTGGTGTTGCGGATTAATCGAATTGAAGAACACCCAAATTCTAGGGGTCCGGAGGGTTCTTGGCGATTTGAAGCTTTTCCCGGCAAAATTGGACTTGGCCACATGTATAAAGTTTGCTCTACTCTTTGAGATCTTTATTTCTGTGAAATTTGGTAATTTTTGGAAATAGTTGATTTTTTCGACGAGTCGGGGCGGTCAACCGCCACGTGCGGCATGTGGGCCGAGACGTCCCCTAACCTTCCTAGGCTAAATTTGAATACTTTGATTCTATTTGTGAAGTCCGATTGACGAATTTCCATCATTTGAACCAAGTTCCATTAAGGTTCGCCACTTGATTATTATAGCAATCGACGATCTGACAGTTAGATCGTCACCAAACTTTAATTATAGTACGTAATATTTGAGGACCGTAGGAACTTACGGATCGGGAATCCAACCGTTGGATCATAATGAAACGTTAACCGCCACTTGATTTTGTAATTGGAGGAGATCCAACTGTTGGATCATAATGAAACTTTAGGATGTTGTTCTAGAAGCATAATGTGGATCTTTGGAAGTAAGGGATCGGAAATCCGTGATGCGGATCTTCCGGATCGAATTACATAGGGATGTGTTTTATGTAAGTTACATATTTTATCGATAAGATTTCTGAGGCATGATTTGAAAATTGTTCTAGGTGCCAATCGTTCGTGACGCCTTGATGGTTGTGTAGGGAGTGGTAGCGCCGACTCCAGGTGAGTGGGCTTTTGGTTTTCTATATATACGTATATATAGGCTTGACGTTTCCTAGAAACTATTCTAAATGGTTTTTACGTTTTAAATGCCATGTCAATTGCATTACACTTTAGATTATGCATTAGTATAGTTATGCATATTGTTGCTTGACGATGCGGACGCTGAGATAAGTTTCATGTGAGTATATATTGATGGTAATGATTGTAGTGTGTATGATTATGTTGAGATGCATTTAGAGCTCATTAACCTGCACCTCAGTGCTAGTGCTCACACCCGTGACCAGGGCACAATCCTTCACATGATGTTCACCTCCCGCATCGCACGCTCACCTTGGATCCAAGTTTGGTGCACAGCCCTGTCGTACAGACCACATTAGGTGATTTGTGGCTAGTTGACTCAGGCTTCCTGTGTGATTTGATTCGAGACCTCATTTACATGTATTTAATAAAGACATAAAACATCTAATTAAGTTCAATATTTTTTGCCTTTGTAGGAAAACGGAAAGAAGTTCAATATTTTTTGGAGTTGACATTTGATACTTTTAATATAAACTTTTTGTTAAAGCTGTGGTGCAATGAACAATCTCCACGGACCATTGACCTTGAGGTATTTAGATTATAAAACATCACTAAAGTAGCAGTGTCTTGGCTTGCACCTCAAACTTCCTCCCACGTGAAATGATCAAAGCCACACAACACTAAAAGTTCGACGAGAGTCCGAAATTCCTAATTTCATTACTTTTATTTCTCTGTGCGAAGTTCAAACCAGGCAATGAGAAACTGCATAAATATTAAATGTTATGTTCCTTCAGCCCCAAGACCAAGAGACGATTACATTTGGCTCTCACACTGGCTACAAGCTGGTACACAACGCCCGACCGTATATGCCATTGGCACCCGACACCACGCTAGAACCCGGTGAGGTTTACCATCTCGTGCCCGACCTTGCAGGTCTCCTTGGGTTATTTTTCTAAAGTCGGCTCTGTTAAGTTTTAGTTAACTTATTCAAGTTTTTAATGGCTGCTTCCTATTTTATTATTAGCCTTGTGTTTGCTTGTTTATACTATTGGGGATCAGATCCTATGGGATTTTGTATGTGGAGTTGGTTTTAACTGAATTAAATCATTGAACTGGGCGTCATTTCATCTGCAGCTCATTTCTTGAACTTTAGCTTTAAACGTTTTCTTACTCCAAGTCTTTGCCTGGTGGTTTACATGACAGTTGTGCCCTTTGTATCCTCACAATCCTGAAGTCTTACTGAATGAGTTAAGATCTCCTTCTGAGCTGCTGGACTTTGGGGAGTTCTCGGATTGCATGGATTTTGGAAGTGGCACTGCTTCTTCGCTGCTTCAAGTTGTCAATCCTACATTTGATTATGTGCCACCAAAGATTGCCAGTCTATTTATCACTGATACGTAAGTCGACTAATTTTATGGACCCAGTGGAACTGAATTCATGAAAGATTAAAGATTTCACCTATTGAATTTCTAGTCTATTGTTTGTAGGAACCAAATGGAAAAGGGAAATTAATATTCTGGCCAGATCTAATCATATTCTAATCTCTTGAAGAAATTTAAAATTCTCATCTTGAGTATTCCGCACTTGTTTTGTTTTCTATCTCCCTACTTCCTAGCTAGTTTGTAAATTACTACTGTTATTCCTTCACAGGGGAGGGCACAATCCGTCGTACATGTACCGGCTCATCGCAGATTATTATTCTGCTGATGATTTGGTGGTCCAACGAAGGCCTGTATAGGCAGTTGAGTTCAGCTCCCACATGTTTATCATATTCTTGGGTAAGTTTTGAACTTTTGTGTCTAATTTTAGTCTCACAACCATGGGTGGGTATCTGGTGTATTCAGGTAAAGTAGAGCACTGCTCTAAACTGAAATTTTAAACAGAATAGCTAACAGTAATATAAGGAACCTGATCTAAACTTTTTGTTTTTACTTTAAAAATTGGTGCCTTCTGGTGTGTGTTTGAAAGTTCGCTTATTTTCTTTTTTGGGTTGAGAGGAAAAGATTGGTGTGTGTTTTAAAAATTGGTGCCTTCCGATGTAATGTACTAAATCTTCACAGATATTACTGTTGGGTGTGCCTCGAGTTTCTTCACGAATGTTTATTTATTGTATTTTGAGCTAACATTGTACCGGTAATTCTAGTTTCAGGTAGTACAGAAAGCTATAATGGTAATGGATGGATGAAGCGGAAAATGACATTAAACTGTAATCGTGCTGAACCATGAGGAGCGCTATCATCGTGCTGGAGGAGTAGCAATACGAAGTATGATAAGTGAAACAAAGAGAGCCACTTTTGTGTATGTGGCCATTTAGGAAGTGTAGAGCTGTGTTGATACAGAAGTGAATCGACGTCGGTGATTTTTTGTGATTGTGGAAGGACAAATGGAAAGGCATATTGTTTCCCATAACAAGATGGATGTTGTATTGCATATTTTATCTTGTTGCAAATTGTTCTTCATGCCCGTGCTTCTAGATAGTAGATGTCAAATATTTTCAGTTAACTACAAGTTTTCTAAAGCCTGAGGAACATTGAGTGGCAATTTATAAAGGAAACTAATTTTTTCACTCAGCTTTCTCTTCCTTACATATCCTGGTTTTTTTTATGGTCTTTGAATCGAATAAATCAAACTAGAATCGAGTGGCTGGAAAACTAGGGACGTGCAAAGAAGATGCAAAATTAGTTCCTTGTATAGGAGTTTTCATGAAATTTAAGTTAAATTTTGCAACATGAATGATTTTTCGGTTAAAATCCTAACAATCCGTCAAAAGAAAGATTATCCTACTTTATGATAGAAACTTAAGTACAACCAAAAGCCATTCGGCGAATATTCAAGAGAATCACGCATTGTCATGCATTTTGACTTTCTCAACGAGTATTGACTCTCAACTCAACTAACTTCGAGAACAGTGCAGCCTAGGTGCAACAGAACAATCAAATTGTATGAAGAGTGTTTATCTAGTTGGATTAACGTTGACTATCTCGTATCTTTAAAAAATGCAAACAAATCTAAACTGGAAATTATTACACACCAGTTTGGGATCATTCGATGTTAAAATTCTTATCAATCATTGGTTACTTGCAAGTGGGGGAATGTAAATACTCTTCCCACGTGTATTTTACTAATACGCAAACCTAAAAAAGTAATTATATTTTGGTTGAAAAATTAAAGTATTAATTATACTAGCAGTGGAAGAATAATGGTAGAATTTTAATATAATTAAACTTTGAGTTTTGAGTGATAGTAGAGTACGCGTGACATGAGGAGAAGTGAAAATATTGAAATGAAAAAGCGAAAAAGTTGTTAGCATTTCTTAGTAGCGTATGATAATAAAGAAAATTTTATAGTTCTTTGAATACAATATTCTGGATATTTTCAATCGTTAGATATTTGATTTTGAATAACGAAAATCTCAAAAGTCAGGAAAAAGGATGCGACACGTGTCTAATAAAATCAAGCGAGTAACACAAGTTCCACGTACTCGAGTGAAGGAAAAATTTGTCCTAGCTAAGAACATGTGAGAACATTTGAACACATATGCAAACTAATAACACTTTAAAGTAGGCATGCATTAAAAAACAATTCAAAAACCCATGACTTTCAAAGCCTAGTGAATGGTGAACCATAAGACTCTTTAACAACATTAAAGAGAAGAAGGGATTTTGAGATTCATTACCCTTGAAGCTCATCCTTGTTTACACAAGGGATTCACCCAAGTGGAGGGCCTTCAAGTCACCTCCTAGCTCCTTAGAT
>JADOBS010301623.1:0-12391 GCA_015708375.1 Cydonia oblonga
ACCTACGTCGTGCAAAGTAGTTTTGTGAGACACAGGTCCTACGTCGCGCAAAGTAGTTTTGCACGACGTAGATTACTTCTTCGTCGTGCAAAACTACTTTGCACAAGGAAGAAGTAACCTATGTCGTGCAAAACTACTTTGCACGATGTAGGATCTGCGTCGCACGACGTGGGATCTGCGTCATACAAAGTAGTTTTGAGCGACGTAGGTTACTTCTTCGTCGCACAAACCCTTGTTTTTTTTATGGGAAAAATATCTTTTATTTAATTTTTAATAAATATTGCAATTAAATTCTAAACAATAATTAATAAACCAAGAAAAAGTATTTAATTATAAAATATATGAAAACGTACATACAAAATGTCTGAACAAAAAAGAAAAAACTACAATTGCACAGGACAACAATGTCGAATAACATAACCACAACCAGTAGTGATGCTGCTATGCTGCTGTGAGGTAGCCGATCCACAATGTCGTGAGTCATACACAATCTTCATAAAGGAGGCAGACAAACGTACTCTCTGTGTCGGCTTCAGCATTCAATTAGGCCCCTTGGTGTTTTTTTTAGCTACCCAAAAAAACTTAAATGGTGAAAACCCTAAGCTTAAATTTCTACATAAAATTCGTCAAAACCTCCCGTAATAGTATATCATTTCCCAAAATCTTAAAACAGTAAAATAATAATAATTCACAACCCGCAACACATTTTCACAATCCAGTAAATTTTCACAATCATAAAAATAATAGTTTTAAAATGAAAAAAAAAATACAATGTAGTGAGAATTAGAAAAAACTACTTGGCTAGGAGGCCCCACCCTCGACTCTGGATGCCGAGGAAGTATGATCAGAAAGCTCCAGCTCGCGGCAGTGCCAGTGAGGCCGCCGTGCATTGAGCGGTTGAATTGACACTGATAACGTTGATGATACGGGCACCTGGGACGCCGTAGGAGCAATCTCAGTAAGGGGTGTAGGCTCCTCAATCAATGGAGCACTCACGCCTGGAGCAGTAGATACTGATAATGTGGGAGGCGCACTGGTCACACTCCGACCACGAGTGATCAATTGCGACATGTATACACTTTTTGAACCATAAAAATATAACATTAGAAACTAATCCTTTCTTGCACTTGAAACTAATCATTTCAGGAAAAAAAAAATACAAGGTAATAGGTATTCAATTCAATCAATACAAAGCAATATTTTACGTCTTTGCATTCATATTTTTTCAACCTACAATGTTTTGTCTGTTTGTCTCATACACAAAGAAAATCTTAGTGTTCTAGTAAATGAATCATTTGGAATGATCCATATGATTGTGATGGCATGAGGTCTAGGTTTGAAAATTACACGGAACAAATAAAATAGAGGTAGTAGTACTTGAAGAAAATCAATCGAAAGAGTTTCTTGTAGAGTTCACACTAGAAACATGTGGAAAGAACAAAATAGTAAAAAAGATGCCACCCAATCCGAACTAAAACCTACAATGATCTATTTTTCTAACAAAAACTCAATCCGAAGTACAATAATAAATTTAAAGCTACTTAATAAATATACATACCATTCAATTTCTTAAGTATTATACGTACAAAATAAATAAATTTAAAGTTACTTAATAACTATATATATCATTCAACCTGATGGGATAAGCATTCTACGAAATTAGTTTCAATGATCCAATCGTCAAACTTGTTTGTATATACTTTGAGATCGCATATGCCGAAAATCGCAAAAAACAAACATTCAGAGACCAAGTAACGGGACAAAACTATTCAACGGTTATAAACGAAAAATCACGATTTAACGGTAGTTTAACTCCGATTTTGATTATTTTTTACAGCTACACTCCTTGACCCTATATGAATACAATGGAAAAATTTGATCTTCAATTTAAAATATTTACACTAGTGGATACCACAAAATCTTATGTTATACTTAATGAAAAGTATAAATAAACTCTTAAGTGTTAGTGAATCTATCGTTTTGATGGGATATGCTTCGTACAAAACTAATTTCAACGATCCAACTGTCAAACTTGTTTGCATATGCTTCGAGATCTCATATGCCAAAAATCCCAAAAAAAAAAACATTCAAACATCAAGTAATGGGACAAAACTTTTCAACGGTTATAAACGAAAAATCATGATTTAATGGTAGTTTTAACTCCGATTTTCATGATTTTTTACAGCTACAATCCTTGATCCTATATGAAAACAATGAATGAACTCGATCTTCAATTAAAAATATTTACACCATTAGATACCACAAAATCTTATGTTATACTTAATGAAAGTATAAATAAATTTCAAGTGTTATCGTTTTGATGAAATATGCATTCTACAAAACTAATTTCAACGATCCAACCGTCAAACTTGTTTGTATATGTTTCGAGATCGCATACGCCAAAAATAGTAAAAAAACAAACATTCAGAGATCAAGTAACGGGACAAAACTTTTCAATAGTTATAAACAAAAAATCGCAATTTAACGGTAGTTTTAACTCCGATTTTGATTATTTTTTACAGCTACACTCCTTGAGCCTATATGAATACAATGGAGAAATTTGATCTTCAATTTAAAATATTTACACTAGTGGATACCACAAAATCTTATGTTATATTTAATGAAAAGTATAAACAAACTCTAAATATTAGTGAATCTATCGTTTTGATGGGATACGCATCCTACGAAACTAAATTCAACGATCCAACCGTCAAACTTGTTTGCATATGCTTCGAGATCGCATACGCCAAAAATCCCAAAAAACAAACATTCAGAGATAAAGCAACTGGACAAAACTTTTCGACAGTTATAAATGAAAAATCTTGATTTAACAGTAGTTTTAACTCCGATTTTCATGATTTTTTACAACTACACTCCTTGATCCTATATGAATACAATGAATGAACTCGATCTTCAATTTAAAATATTTACACTAGTAGATACCACAAAATCTTATCATTTTGATGGGATATGCATTCTACAAAACTAATTTCAACGATCCAACTGTCAAACTTGTTTGTATATGCTTCGAGATCGCATACACCAAAAATTGCAAAAAAACAAACATTCAGGGTGTGTTTGTTTGGCTTCACTAGCCTTCACTAGACTAGACTAGACTAAAAGTTAGTGTAGTGTTGTGTTTGTTAATCACAAGGACTAACTTTAGTGGGACTAGGTGGGACTCGTCTCAACTATCGACCTTGCTAGAGGGTCTCAGATAGTCCCCCCAAAATGAAGCAGACTGCTAAGACCGCTCTTTGCTTCGTCTACTTTATCTACTTGCGTCGCGTTCTCTTCCTATTGGACGACCTTGCCGTCAAATCCTCCCACCCTCACCGCTAGCCCAAACCACCACCTAAATACCAAAATCTATTTACCACCACCGATGGTTCGGGCTCGATCCTGTGGATCAATTAGAAAAGAGAAAGTTTACTTGATATTACGATCGGCTGAGGGCTGAGGTTGACGACCGAAGGCTAGGTTTTAAAATTGAGGTTCGAAGGCTGGGTTTGAAGATAAAGGTTTGAAGGAAAAAATGGATTGCAAAGATTTGCTGGAGAAATTGGATCAATTTGGGTTTTGTCCAAGCACTACTATCTCTTTTGATCATTGGGATCCAAGTAGTGTACTTGTCATCTAGGATTTTAACAATTTGCATGGTTTGAAAGATATGTTGGAAAATTGGATTGTTTGGGTTTATTTGTAATTGGGTTCAACTTGGTTTTCTGGATTTGAATAATTGGTGATATAGATTGGTTCTTTTGTTTTGGTCATTTTTTGTTTTACATTTATTCTTCAAATTTATGTTGTTTTTACATTGAAGATAAAGATTTGGAAATGTTGATTGTGCTGTTCTTCAATGGATATTTTACAAGTTGTTTGGTAGCCGACAAAACTGACAAAGAATCATAATTTTATTTGCCATAGATTGTGGGTTATGGATGCATTCCAACTGTGTTTGCAATGTCTGAAAATTAGTTGAGTTTCTTTCACATAGTTGAGAGCTCAAAAGCCCCCATTTCTTTCAAACATTGATAGCTACTTCATTATCCTCCTTTTTAGTCCGACACTGCACCAAACACTTCGCTAAGCTAGTCGAGCTTAGTCTAGTCTAAGCCAGTCCAGCTTAGTCCCTGTAGCTAGTCCAGTCCGAGACAGTCCGGTGCAACAAACGCGCCATCAGAGATCAAGTAACAGGACAAAACTTTTCAACGGTTATAAACGAAAAATCACAATTTAACGGTACTTTTAACTCCGATTTTGATTATTTTTTACAGCTACACTCTTTGACCCTACATGAATACAATGGACAAATTTGATCTTCAGTTTAAAATATTTACACTAGTAGATACCACAAAATCTGTATGCTATACTTAATGAAAGTATAAATAAACTCTAAGTGTTAGTGAAATTATCGTTTTGATGGGATACGCATTCTACGAAGCAAGTTTCAACGATCCAACCGTCAAACTTGTTTGTATATATTTCGAGATCGCATACGCCAAAAATTCCAAAAAACAAACATTCAGAGATCAAGCAATGGGACAAACCTTTTCGGTGGCTATATACGAAAAATCACAATTTAACGGTAGTTTTAACTCCAATTTTGATGTTTTTTTAAAGCTACACTCCTTGATCTTATATGAATACAATGAATGAATTCGATCTTCAATTTAAAATACTTACACTAGTAGATACCACAAAATCTTTGTGTTATACTTAATGAAAGTATAAATAAACTCTTTAAGTGTTAGTGAAATTCTTGTTTTGATGGGATACGCATTCTATGAAGCTAGTTTCAACGATTCAACTGTCAAAATTGTTAGTATATCTGTTGAGAACGCATAAGCCAAAAATCGCAAAAAATAAACATTCAGAGATCAAGTAACGAGACAAAACTTTTTGATGATTATAAACAAAAAATCATGATTTAACGGTAGTTTTTAACTCCAATTTTGATGATTTTTTACAACGACATTCCTTGACCGTATATGAATACAATGAATGAATTCGATCTTCAATTTAAAATATTTGCACTAGTGGATACCACAAAATCTTTATGCTATACTTAACGAAAGTATAAATAAACTCCAAGTGTTAGTGAATCTATTGTTTTGATGGGATAAGCATTCTACGAAACTAGTTTCAACGATCGAACTGTCAAAACTTGTTTGTATATGCTTCGAGATCGCATACACTAAAAATCGCAAAAAAAAAACATTAAAAAATCAAGTAATGGGGCAAACCTTTTCGACAGTTATAAACAAAAAATGACGATTTAACGGTAGTTTTAACTCCGATTTTGATGATTTTTTACAGCTACACTCCTTGCTCCTATATGAATACAATGAACTAATTCGATCGTCAATTTAAAACATTTACACAAGTGGATACCACAAAATCTTATGTTATACCACAAAGGCATTGACTTTACACGATGAAGATGTGCATTCGTCGCGCAAAATAGCTTTGCGCGACATAGTTGTGCATTCGTCGCGCAAACAGTCTTTGTGTAACGCATTGGTGATGAGTGTGTTTACGCTACGACCCAATTGTGATGTCGCGCAAGTTATATTTTAATTTTTTTTTAAAATATTATAAAATATACTGAAAATGTGACTGTACTCATTTCAATTTTTTTTTTTTACATAAAACGCAATAATATATTTTTCTAACTAAAACCCTATCCAAACTACAATAATAAATTTAAAACTACTTATTAAATATATATACCATTCAATTTCTTAAGTGTTATAACATAATAAATAAATTTAAAGCTACTTAATAATTATGTATATCATTCAATTTCTTAAGTGTTATAACAGAATAAATAAATTTAAACTACTTAAAAAATATATATATCATTGAACTTGACGGTTATAAACGAAAAATCATGATTTAACGGTTATTTTAACTCCGATTTTGATTTTTTTTTACAGCTACACTCCTTGATCTTATATGAATACAATGAACTAATTCGATTGTCAATTTAAAATATTTACATAAGTGGATACCACAAAAATTTTATGATATACCACAAAGTCATTGACTTTGTGCGACGAAGGTGTGCATTCGTCGCGCAAAATTAGTTGCGGCTTTGCGCAACGGCAGTCTTTGTCACGCAAAGTTGTTTTGCTCGACGGAGGTGCACCTACATTGCGCAAAGATGTTTTGCGCGACGTAAGTGCACCTGAGTTGCGCAAAGTTGGGAAAAAATGGTAAAGCATTCTTAGTTTGGTGCCAAAATCTTGCATGACGCACAAAACGTCGTGCAAACGGCCATTGCGCAACAACACTTTGTGCGACGAAGACTAGGGTCACACAAAATAGCTTTGCGCAACGTAGGTACACCTGCGTCGCACAAAACAGCTTACGCAGCTAAATTTGCTCCATCGTGCAAGTTGGAGTCGCGCAAACATGTTTTTATACTAGTGCCACTTGCACAACCGACCGGTAGGTGTTAGGTTTTATCACAAAAGGCCTTGATGTTATAGTTGAAACCACTTATGTATAAGTAGTAATATATATTACAAAAATAGCAAGGTTAAGAACCATAGCCATTGAATTTTTTTTGGTACTGTAAGTTGGCATGGTTGAACCCAGTTGGCATTTTTGCACCCTCATCGATGCATGAAGGCCTACAACTTGTTTGGTTCCAATCGATCAATGGCATATTCAGATGCAATTGTTGCTTAAATGCTATGGGATTATTGGATTTGTTAATGGAACAAATTAATCTGTGCCTGGCTCAATTTTCTTCCACCTATTCAGGAGATTCAGAGGTAACATCAAGTAGTACATCTTCAAGAACTGAAACCTATAAATATAAAGTCTAGAAAATGCATGATAGGGCACTTATGCAACTCATTACTGCCACACTATCCTCCATCTCCTGCAGTTTTTTGTGCAATTGGCAGTACAAGTGCAAGGGATTTATGGATTAAACTTCAAGAACAGTTTGATGTTGTGAGTATAACTACTATCTTTCAAATGAAGTCAGATCTTCAGACCATTAAGAAAGGCACTGATTCAGTGACTCAACTTGCTAAGAATTAAGGAAGCAAGAGATTTTCTTGCTCCTGCTGGAGTCACATTTACAGTTGCGGACATTGTTATTCTTGCTCTTAATGGCTTGCCATCTGAGTACAACACCTTTAGATGTGTGATATGTGGCAGAGACCTCAGAGAATTTCGATCCCAATTGACCGATTTGAACCAAAACAATGTAGTTGGTAGTGGAAAGTTTAAGGAAGGTAGGAGTGTTTTAGGAGGGGAGAGAAGAAGAAGATTATGCCAGTGAGAGAGGAATGCTAGTGCTGGGACGACAATTAGGGGTGCGATTTTATTTTTTTTTTGCTGTTGTAGACGACAAAGAAATAGAAGAAAACCCTAGCACCTAAGGAAAACCTAGACTAGTGATACCATGTACAATTATGACTCCATGTATTGATATGTAGAAAATATTACAATATATATAGGGTTATATTTATCTCTATTTAAGTAGGAATCCTACACTAATTATAGTTGAAAGTTCTATTCCTATATTATTGTTGACCTAAAACCTACTTGTCCTACGTGGCGCACAGAACAAATAGCTAATGAGCTAACTACGTCCTTCAGTTGAATGAGAGGCGTGCCAACTTGACGACTGAGCTCCGTTGATGAGTAAATCAATCTGGTGCTAATGGTGTCGAATACACTACTGACTTCTTACCCGAGTGATCGCAGTAGAGGAAGGAACTCGTTTTAGCCTTTGAGTTCTAGAGCCTGAAGACAAGGCTACTAGTCACTGCGAAGTTCAAGGATCATCGACATCTAGTTCGGCTGCTTCAATTATATTTGTGAAAATATAAGTGCGTCGAATCAGTACCAACTCTAAGGACACAAATACTCAAAAGAGATAAGTGTTTTTGACTATAAATGTGGTTTGGCTGTCGAAATGTCAAATTCTAAAATGCATTTGTGAATATCCAATCATAAAATTGGTTCAGCTTTCAATGTTCCGAACACCATAACCTGGTAACACCTCACTCGCCGAGAAGCTAATGAGATGACCACTTTCAACAAGGACTAAGAGATTCCTTGCTGAGCGAGACTTGGATATATAGCCAACCGAACTAGGAGCAGTGTTGTTTCTACAAACTGGAAGGTGCTCCTTAATCACTTGATTTATGGCGCCATTGTTGTTTCTACATACTCTAAGATGTCACCAGTTGTCAATCGCATAGATGCTTATACAACTAAAAGATATGCTTGACGAAGTAAGGACGTCAGTGTTTTTCTCAAAGGTTCGAGAGGGTTTCATGTAGAGTGAGAATTTGCACAAGGCTTTTGTGTGTTGAATTGAAGGGGATTTGAATGTTGCAGATCCTCTTCTATTTATAGGACTGATTTTCACCTTTTTTTTCTGAAGTAGAATCCTACTTGGATTGTATTTCGTCAGCATTCCTTGATCCAAACTATCAAGTAAACCTGATCTCTTTGTTAAATTCGGACACTCGTACATGACTTAGGACTTTGCACCTAGTCCTTTCAATGTATTTAATTCATTCTTGATCCTGATTAGTTTTGAACCTAGATTTTTGGATTATTATGAATCTTAATAATGCACATCCCAGCCTCGAATATTCCCACTTGATTCAGGACTTAACCAAATCCAATCTTGACTCTCAAAGAATCCAACATTGACTAGGATTTGGCTAACTCACCTTGGGCTAGACTGCTGCCTCAAAAAAGATGATCCTGGGAGTTCAAGGTTTTTCACTTTGGGCTGAGCCTAAATCACACTAGGCCCAAGCCCACTATTTTGGGTCCAAAATATTGCGTTCTACAATCACAGAAAATATTCCGGATGAATTGATGGGACCTTTAACGAAAAGCTTCCGGTACTGTTTACTTTAACGAAAAATCACATTTTTACACTGAAAAGTTAATTAAAGCTTCCGGTACTGTTTACTTTAACGAAAAATCACATTTTTACACTGAAAAGTTAATCCTGGTACTATTCACTTTACCCTTTATTTTGTCCTTATCATTAAAACTCAAAGTTTTCAAGCGCTTTTCATTAGTTTTCCTTGAATTAATTATATTCTAACAAAAGGTCATACGTGACAATGGCAACCAACCATGGCTATTGACCTTTTTTTTATAGTGGTCTAAGTTGGCATGGTTGCACCCCGTGGGCATTTTCACACCCTCAGGGATGTGTGAGGGCCTACATGTTTGGTTCGGATCGGACTCTGGAACTACTGAATAACAATTTTATTGATTTTCACGCAACGGCTCACTAGAACAAAACAGTTCATCTGCCACGTAAATTAAATCACGGGCATATGTAGCTCCTGGTAAAAACTATTCAATTACCACGACCAAGTTGAACTCGTGGTAGATAATATTAATCAACCACGGTCAGATTTTGATCTGTTATTAAAAGTGAATAATCCACCACGGACATTTAAATTTGTGATGGAATATCATAATTACCACGAGATATGCTCATAGTGGTTACTTCAAACTACCACATCATCTTTTGTGAATTCACCACACCTTTGGCCTGTGGTGGATGTTTTTATCATACATAATTGAAAACATTTAAAGGAGGCAGAAGATTAAAAATTTGGAGGGCTGCCAAAATTTTGGCATGGCGCCCAAAATCTCAACTCCCTATTTCCATTTTGTTAAAAAAAAAAATTCCTATTTTCAAAGAGAGCGCATTAGCTCTCCCTCATCCTTTTCATTTCTCTCTCGCAGCTTCTATGTCTTTCCTCTTCAGAAATTTTCAAACGCCTCCACCTCTACATACCTCTGCGCACCTAAGTCACCTGCAGGTTGCAGTACCTTTGTTCTGCCATTGCAGAGGGCGAAAATCAACAGCAAGGGTTGCAAGAGTCTCTCTCGTGCCACCTCCGTCCAGCCATTTGAAAAACATGCATCGTTGCCCCTAACAACTCCACACTGTCCTCAGCTGCCACTAGCCACGGTCATATTTTACGTAAATCTCTTATTTTCATTTGCATAATTTAAATTAATTGATGATTTGAGATCTATGTGAGATGGGTTTTGTATGATTTGTGTGAATTTATCTAGGTTTGGTGCTAATTATGGTTTCCAGGTTGAATTTGTTGTCTCTAGTTTGAGTGGGGCATTCTCTTGTTTTGAGTAGGTTTGGATGGATTTGTATTGGGCATTCTAGTTTGAATTATCAAGTGACATTCATTCTTTTTGTTTCAGGATTTTTATCTTCTGTTGCTTCCTTGTTGCAGGTTTTTCTCCTACGCTTCTTCTTGTGCGCCATCTGTTATGCATCAACGACAGTTTTTAGCTCAAAGTCGCAATACACACTTTGTTATACTTCTTTATACTAAAAAAATTCATTATAGTAGTCAAAACATTTATTGCCCACTTCTCAAATGCTGTGACTTCGATGGTTACATAAAATGCAGATTTAGCATTAGCATGTCATATTGATTAAAATCCCTTCTTTATGCTAAGAGCAATATTATATATCCAGGGAATTTAGAAATCTACTTAATTACGATGTTATCTCAGTCAATTCTTGGAGGTGGTGTACATACAAGTGTTTTTTTCAACAGCCTTCTTACCCATATGATCATCATTCAACTTGCATGAGGGAGAGAGAACCTAAAGTGGTTATCAAATTTGCTGTTAAGTAATTTGGGGTAAGTATAGTATGACCACCGAGTGTTTGACGAAATGTCTCAAAGAGTTATGACATTTTGGAACTTGTTTGTAAACTATTATTTGCTTTTCTATAAATTTGGTATGAATTGAGTAGTCTTGTAGTTGCATTTGGTTACCTTGCAAAATCTCTCTCTCTAAATTCGTTTTTTCTTCTAGGACACAAAACATTCCTTTGTTAATCTCTCTACAAATTTGGTTTCAATTTTTAGGTGTCTATGGATTTTGATGGTTTACGAGACGGTGATAAGATGCACTCAAGTGATGATGTGAATGAAGCAAAAAAAAGAAAGGAAAGATGTCCAACAATGTTGATTGATGGTATCTAAAATTTTTTAACTATGGGTGACTCTTTCCTAATTTTTCTGTATCTCAAATTAACAGATGCTTCACTTAGGTCTGATGATATAATTTATTTAGTGGTTGTTGGCAACGAGGTGAAATGAGTGCGGTAGAGACATAGTGGATGAATTATGACAGAATATTGTGGAAGTACTTACCCTGTTTTCTCAGTTTAGCATATCCTTACAAGGTGCTCTCTTGTTGCGTGATGTTTATTTTTCTCAATAATCAAATGATGAAATTTACTTATACTTCGTTGTTACTTTCTGCCTAATTTATGGGTTACCATGGGCAAATGGATGTGTTTTAACCTTTGATTGATTCTTCTCTTTTCATTCATATTATGTAGTACATAGACCCTTTATATGAATTGTTTAAGTTGCTTAATGACCAATTTTTGATGTGCTTGTTTTTCTTTCTTATTGCTTACAATACTAGTGTTTAATGTCTCAATATGAAATTTCAAGCCTTGCATTTGTTTTCATGCAATCCATACATACCGAGGAACCTGTAGTAATATATGTCCTCTGGTATTCGGGATTGGTAGAATTGAATCCATGGCTGTTTAGACGCTTCATAATCTATCATGTGTTTATCTTTTCTCAAAGGACCCCACTTAATATAATTTTTCAAGAGTTCTACCTATACAAGTACAAAAAAAATTTCTTGATCCATATGCTTATGTCCATGCAGATAGAGAGAGGCAACAATTGCTGAGGCTCGAGCATTAGGGGGGCAGTAGTTCCCTCTCAAGGTCTTTTGTTTGGAGGTGTTCAAAGAGATGTGAAGTCTTCAAGTGACAATGTCTTTGTTTGTTGGAGGTCTCTAGATAGTTTGGTATTTCTTTGTATATCTCATCGTTTTGTTTTTAGCCTTAGTTTAGTGTACAACTATAATGTTTGAATCTATGATTTTTTATTTAATTTTTATATTGTAGTAAATGTGCAATTTTGTTTATAAATATAATATAATACATTTATTAAACAATATTTTTTTTTATTATTTTTGGAATTTTTTTATAACGGGCATTAGCCGTAACCAATTTGTAATCCACAACGGTTATAGTGCACGTGGTGTTAGATTTTAATCTACAACGGGCCCGTGGTAGAATTTGTAACTTTCTATCACATCCAAATTACTAATGAGCACAGTATCCGTAGTGGATTGCAATCTACCACGGGCATCGACCGTGATAGATAAGCTTTTTTCTACTAGTGGTTACGGTTAAACCATGTCAATATCTTATATTGATTTTTTTTTATAGAGACAAGAAGACAAAAAGACAAAAAGACAAAAAACAAAATGTGAGAAGAAGGGAAAGAAGGGGATGAGAATAGGACGGCATAGAATC
>JADOBS010301624.1:0-12393 GCA_015708375.1 Cydonia oblonga
ATAGAATAAGGGCTCCTCCTCCTTTACATTTGTGGTGGGCTTTAGTCCCAAGGCCCAAATACGAGGCCCAAGGCCCAAATACGAGGCCCAAGGCCCAAATACACGAGGTCCAAATATGGTATAAACAACTTCAATGAGACAGTTTTCCTGCCTTTAGGGGGAGATAAGAATGTTAACGTTCTTGTAGAACGGCGCGAATTTGCATGGACGTTGCCTATTATGTCTCATCTCAATCCCCATACTGCACAAGTGTGATAAGCAAGTGCAATGAATTCTAGCTTTTAGAATGTTGCTCTAAACACATTCCTCTGATTTAGCTAAAGTGACGAGATCATATACCAGCTACAAACATACCTGAAAGGATAGAAATACTTAACGAACTTCGAGTTAACATCCCTAAAGGGTGTGCCACCCCTGTTGGACGGTCTAGTACACTGGCGGATAGCCAATCAATCTGTCCTGGCCTGGGGCATGACAGATCACTCAGTTCATAGGATTCACTTCCCGAGGTGAGGAAGGTCACGGCACAAAATTAATTTATACTTGATCGTTGTCTTAAATTATTTCCATCTTCATTGATTAATCCGGATTACTCCAAAGAGTTGAAGTTCTTGGTCCAGTATACTAGTTTAGATGAGAAAATGGAATTGAAATGAGATTACCATCGATGATGTTTTCACTTATATGATAGCTACCGACATAAATAAAAAACGATGATATCGAACTGTGTTCCGTTGATTAAGTGACAATGTAGAACTGATTGGACAACCAAAATTACAATCCAGGTCAAATTCCTTACCAAAATTTGTTTAGACTTATTGTTCCTACACTACCCAAGGTAACCCTGTTTTGTTACATGTGGGAAAGGACGCGTAATGAGATGAATGAAATAATGATATGATGTGCGCCTTACGACGCAAGGTTTCTCTAAAACGCCATGTGATTGATAGCAACATTATGAAATGTGGTTAGTGTTTCTCTATGGGGATACATATATGGAGATTTACATGTAAGTTCCCGAAGAATTACATGGACTGGTTCAAATTTGTTCCAAACCACATAACACCCTCTTAACTTGTTTGAGGCGTTCATTTATGAATTGAAGTAATCCGGCAGATGTGGTATACCCGTCTAAATGATTATTTGATGAGTTAGGGATATGAAGTAAGCCCTTACGTGTTAAACTATGAAGTCTTATTCCGAAATGCTAGAATTATAATTTATTTCGTTGACATGTTACTCACTAAGACTCAGGAAAAGCTTGAGAAAACTGCCTAGCACCTGAAGATGGAATTTGAGATGATGGATCTTGGAAAAACTCGTTTATGCCTTGACGTAAAGTTCAAATGTTGTTATGACGGTACTTTGGTCTACTAGTTGAACTACACCCCGAATGTGTTACATTTGAGTATACCTATGATATTGCATACGTTATATGCAAATGAGACCCTTGAAGAGGCTATGAAACTTGAAGTTCCATATTTGAGTTCAACTTTGCACTTGTTGTACTTAGCTCATTACAATTAGACAGAACATCTCATTCGCTGTTGATCTATTACTAAAGATGCAGCACCGCACCTACACGCAACCGCTAAATTGGTATTAAAGACGTACCTGGAAGGTACTGTGGATTTGGGCTAATCCCAAAACATCTCGAGCGGATCCTACCCCTGATCCTCAGAATGATACTTGCCTTGTTTGTTATGCTGACGCTGGTTACTTATCAGACCCGCACAAGGTAAAATCCCTGAATGGTTATGTCTTTATCGTTAGGGATATTGCAATATCTTGGAGGTTCGCGATATGATCTTAGTTGCGAAATCTTTGAATCGTTCTTTACTCCACTACACCACATGTGAGGTATGGCTCAAAGTTCTTGTTGAGCATATTCGAAGTACTTGCTCTTTTCATTCATCATTGAGTCCCAACGACAATCCATAAAGACTATATCGCATGTATCAACCCGACCAAGACATGATATATCAACGAGTCAACAACATATATCGCGTCTAGATCTACATTAGCAAAGCATCAGGAGATTGAAGTCATACAAGTAGATCCCAAACAATCTTGCCGATCTCTACAAGATGTCACTGCCGAAATCAACCTTCCAAAAGCTTGTCTGAGGAATTGGTGTGCCTAACTATTCATACGCAATGCTTGTAGTTCTCATTTGGAAGTTCTGCCAAACTCAGGGGGAGTATCCAGAAGTATACTCACTTGATCTTTGTGAAATCCCGTTCCCGAATTTCACTGTTATAATCTACGTATTTGCATTATTGAGATTTTATATTATTTTTCAAGAATTTATATTAATTTATTTGAATTTAGATTTTAAATTAAACTAGTTATGAAGTTGAAGTTTGGAAATTAATTATTTAAAATTAATAGACCCTTTGAGGTCACAATTTATATTTTCGAATAGAGCTCGATCTCACGAATGCGTAGGCGCAAACCGTTCATGAAATGGAGTTATAACGAAAGAGTTATTAACGTTTAAAGTTAGGGACGTTTATGTAATTTTGGCCTTATCTTGAAGACCCCAAATTTTCTAGGGTTTGAGATGTGCCACGTGTGTGGCTGAGAAGAAAGAAAAGAAAAGAGAAATGAGAGATGGACAGTTGTGATGGAGAGGGAAGAAGAGAATTAAGAGTAAGGAAGGAGAGGAGGGAGAGGCTGGCCAATGGGGATGAAAAGAAAGGAGGGGAATGGAGAGATGGCAGGCTCACCGGATCATTTTGTCCGGTTCCCTTCTTCGACCTGACCCGACGGGTTTGACGAATTTTGATGGCTTTCTCACCATTTCTCCGGCGAAGTAAGGTGATTTACCACCTGGAAAACGTTCCATGATCCTCCCTCTACCTAACACACCCAAAAATTGACAAAATTTGGCTCGGGTTCATGAAGAACCACATCGGTGGATGCGGGGGTTCTACAACGGCGATCCACTGTTTATGAAGGTAATACATCCAACAATCACCACCAATAGACTCCCCTCAACCCCAGGAACAAAGCCCAAACAACAATAGGGACGGCGGAGCACCGGAGGTGACGAATCGAAGTACACCCTCTTTAGGGTTTCGGCGGGTTTGTATGAAATTGGGGCTTTTCCCGGCCGAATTGGCCTTAGCCACAGGTGTGAAAATTACTCCCTTCATTGAGATCTACATGCCTATAAAATTTGGTAATTTTTGGAAATAGTTGAATTTTCTGAACGAGTCGGGGCGGCCGACCGCCACCCAAGGCGGTGCGTGCGGCGACGCTTTGGCCAGTGGGCGGACGATGCCTTTGTAAGTTCAATTAGATGTCCTAAATTTGGATTTGATATTTGTATGACGTGGTTTGATCGTTTGAACCTAATTTCACTATGATACATTACTTGATCAAAGTATGAATCGACGATCCGACCGTTGGATCGTCTCCAAACTTTCATAAAAAATAGAACATAATATTTGAGGATATTAAGAGCTGACAGATCGGGAATCCGGTGTACGAATCTTTCCGAATTGGATTTCTAAATTTATAAACAAATTGTTAATCTCCACCTAATTCTAAAAATTGGGGGAGATCCGACCGTCAGATCGTGATGAGATTTTAGTATTTTTTCTAGAAACATAATGTGAATTTAAGAAGATTACAGATCCAAAATATGATGTGCGGATCTTCCAGATCAAATTATGTAGGTATGTGGACCCCACCGTTGATCGAGAGTTGACTTTTGGTCAACATGTCTCGAATTGTTCATACAACTAAAATTAGTATTACTAGAAACTCAGTGAGGCTTTGCGGTCTTGTCTCGGTGAGTGACTTTAATATATGTGAAATGGTTATTACCCTGTTTTCTTATATTAGTATCATTTGTGGATATGACTCGGTTTCATAAATGTGTTTTCTGTTAAAATGTGGTTCTTTTATAATTGGCCATCGATCTATTTTTATTAAGTATATTTGACTCATGGATTGGAAATATTTGTGAAAAAAGTGATTTGAAATGCATATTGAAAAGTTTGTTAAACTTGAGGGCTAGTAGATGACCGTTACCCTAGTGTCACCGGGTTAGGTGACACCGAGTCTACACCATGTAGCAGTGGTACATGGATGGTCCTACTTGATTAATCCGTATTGGGAGACCATATTATTTATGGATCGCGCTTGGTTAATCCGCGTTGGGCGATCTTTATGGCCATTTATACTTAGGGGTGATCATGTTTGATTAATCATCATTGGGTGATCACTTCATACCAGTTCTGTAGGTGACTTTGCTTGGTTAATCTACATTGGGGAGTCACTACCTACTTGGTTAATCCGAGTTGGGGGATCACTAGTGGTCTTGCTTGGTTAATCCGTGTTGGGGGACCATACTATATATGGGTCGCGCTTGGTTAATCTGCGTTGGGCGATCCTTATGGCCATGTATGCTTAGGAGTGATCATGCTTGGTTAATCCGCATTGGGTGATCACTTCCTAACAGCTGTGACTCTGCTTGGTTAATCCGTGTTGGGGAGTCATTGCCTACTTGGTTACTTTCTCAGGGGTGGCTTTGCTTGGTTAATCCGCTTTGGGGTGCCACTTCTTGTTTGGTTACTTATGTAGGCTTCGGCAGAACTGCGTCCCTCTAGCCCTAGTTTTTAATGTACATGTGAACAATAGTTTTCAAGAATCTTGTGGTTTGAATTAGAAAAACTGTTGGATGTCTGGGTGACTCCTACGGAGTTTTCAATGACTTGATTAAGCATGATTCTATTCTTGATGCTTATAGATTGTGATCAATGGTCTATTTTAATTGAATATCACATACTTGTATTATTGTCACTCACCCAAGCTTCACAGCTTATCTGAGTGTTAGATTTGCCAGTGTGCCATCTCCTTGATGTAGGCATGATTGTACATATGACAGGTCTGGGTAGATTACGAGAAGCAGCTTGATATTTTAGTTCCGTTGAGTAGTCTGAAACCCAAGATTGTTGGATTCCGTTGAGTAGTCTGGAATCCTTACTCTTGCTCATTTCTATAAGGTTAGTCTAGAACCTTAGATTCGAGTGAATGAGAATTACCCCAATAGATGTTGTGTATATAAATTAAAATTACCATGTTTATACTCATAATCCAAGTAGAGAATTACATAGAGTTTCTTAGTTAAATTCGTGAAATGATAAGTTACCACATTGATTGATTAACGTAAATAAAATGCTAAGATCATGCATTTTTTATTCATGAATTGATTAATTAACGGGATTGCGGAATGACTTTGGATATGGATGTCATTATTATGATTATTTTAGTTGATCAATGTGGCTTGAGAAGAATATTGTGCTTCGTCATTGGTTGTTGAGACATAGCGATTTATGTGATGGATGTTTGAGCGTAGTGAAATGACAAACTACAAATGGCTTAATCCCTATTGAGGGTACGTAGGCAGTCTAACAGGAGGTTAGATGCAGCCATAAAATGTACAAAAAAAAATTACTACGCAATTCGAGGCATGGCATGTGCTTGGTACATATCCCGGAGGCGGGTATGTTAGATATATGATTATTTGATGACATCACGTGTCTATCCTGGACGTATGTTGGGATCGGGGTGTGACAATCTTAGTGTAATCTTTTTCCCTATGTTTAGGAGCATTTTCCCATTGGGTTTTTGCTACCTAACTAGGTTTTGACGAGGCACCCATCCTGGGCTAATCATACCCTTATGAGATCTTTTACTTGCGTCCAGAAGATGTATAGTTTTGACTTAATGCAACTTCTGCAACTTCTCATTTTTCTCCTTAGTCTATGGGTTCTTCTCCTACCTTGGGTTTTACCATAACGAGGTTTTGTGAGTTTTACCTTTTATGCATCATTCCGTTGATTTGAGACTCGCATTCGCTCATTGTGCCGACAACTTCATCAACTGTACTTACTTCATCGTTGAAGACCTGATGTGCCATTTAGTTGAGTATTTACATACTCAAGGGGGAGTGTTGCAGTCCTATTAGATTAGGAATGTGATTGTGTAAATCCTAGTGTATCTAGGGATATATTTGAATATTCCCTTTACTAGTTAATATCATGTTAGAGCTGTAATCATATTAGGGTAAGGAATTAACATTTCCTACTACTATAAATAAAGGCACAATGGGGTGGAATAACACACATCTCACAATTACACATATGTCTCTTTTCTCTATGCCGCACCCCCTCTCTCTTTTTAGCCTCCATAATTGTTCAGTAAATTATGCCTACAACACCTACAGCACCTACAACATTTTCATCAGTTTTGTTATTATTTCTTGTTTTAAAAATACTTATTACAATTATGTAAAGAAATAATGTAATAAATAATAGTTTAAATTTGACATATCGGGTGAAGAACAAAATTTAAAAATAAAATAAAATAAAAATATTGCAAGACTTAAATTTAAATTTTATTTAAAATTTGACATCTTATGTTCTCATCGCCCTAGTGGGTTTTCCATCACTTTAATAGTTTGTAATATATCACTTTGAGTGAGTTTCGTGGTAATCCACACCCGTTTATTACAAAAAAAAGAGAAAAAAGAAAAGAGTGATGATCTCCCCATGACTCCTTAAATGGTTGATGTCAAATTGGCATCTAATTTCAGACAAACAAAGGTTTAAGATCTGATATAATGCATCATACTCCGATCTACGATTAGTTTTTGCTGTCGTAGTAAGATCTTAAATTTGACGTGATGGAATCATCTTTGATTTTGTGTTTTCTTGCATGTTGATTGGTTGGATATAAACTTGAGGGTAAAGAATCGAAGACCATCCAAATCGAATTTGACATGATAGAATCATCTTTGATTTGGTGTTTTCTTGCATCTTGATTAAAATGTATGTAAATTTTTGTACAATTTCAATTTGATGAGTAAACCAAACTGAAACAGACCGTATCCACCTCAACTCTTAAAAGAAAGGGGTGTATAATGCCTACTTTGAAATGCTAGTAATTGAAAATATTTTAAAATCTTAGCGACCATACAATGATTAAGAAAACAATCGCAAAAGAGAAAACATGACCCGCAAGTCAAACGATGTGCCAAAAAAAAAATTGAGTCAACAAAACTCCACCGACTCGAACTAACAACACAGATTGATCACCTCTAGCGACAAAAAATGGCAGCATACCAAAGCCAGCCAAAATCTCTCGTAGAAATACTTCAATCAACACAACAAATTAAACAAGTCCTTAAAACAAATAAAATAAATTAAAATCTAAACATTTAAAACTCACAAGTATTTAGATTCACATAGCTCTTCAAAGCGTGTTGTTTGACATCGTAATGTCACCGTCAACCACATTGAACGAGACACCGTTATAAAATGCTAGTCAACCATATTGAGATTTGAGGCAATCACGTAGACAAGCAGAATAAATGTGTTGGACTGAAATCAACCAGTACTTAGCAAAACTCTTAACAAAAAACAATTACACCTAAATGCGAAGGTGACTGGGTGAGGGATAGAAGACACAAATTAATTTTCACACGTCTATATTGTTTTGTTCTAAACATCATTAAAAAATTTAATTCAAAACTAAAGTTCAATTTTTTCTTAATCTGAATGCAATAACAAAAAAGAATATAAAGTCTTTGGGAGTTCTAACTTGACCAACTCATCAATAACAAAAAAATAAATAAAATAAAATAGTCAAAAATAATAATAAGACAAAGAATTCACCAATAAAAAAAGCTTTTGACGATACGGTCGGAAATGTACGTATATAACCCTCTCGCTCCTCCCTCCACCGTCTCTCTCTCGCACCATCCAGCACTCTCTTTCTCGCATACACACACAAACATACACCTAAATTTGCTCTCTATATTTTCCTCTTATCCAAACACGCCCTCAAAATCTCCTCTCTCTCTCTCTCTCTCTTTCTCTCTCTCTCTCAATTCTGTCATCAATGGCGAGGTCGATTTCTCAAACCCTTACCCTAACCCGCCACCTGGCCGCCAAATCATCGTCGCCCTCCTCCACCCGCCTAATAAACCTGCGCGCCCAATCCACCCTCCCTTTTCACCATGACCCACCAACCGACTCCTCCGCGGACTCGCCTTCCGATCCCCTTCTGCGCAAGCTCGAGGACGCCATCCACCGGATCATCGTCCGCCGATCCGCGCCCGATTGGCTCCCCTTTATGCCCGGCGCCTCATACTGGGTCCCTCCCCCACGGTCGAGATCGCACGGCCTGGCTCAGCTGGTCGATAAGTTGGCTAACCCTCTGAGTGAGGAGGAGACCATGTCTATGACCACCGTTAGAGGCTGGCCTTCTTCTGCTTATTTCATCGAAGGTTTGCTTCCGTTTTTCGATTTTATGAATTGGGTTCTGTTCAAAATTGGGTTTTTATCCTTCAGTTAATCGGGATTGGAAGTTTTTGTTTTCTTTTTTTTTTTTGTAATTGTGCTTTGTGGTTGATTTAATCGGACCATCTAATCCGTTTCTGCATCTGGGTTTGGTTCTGATTTGTGCAATTTTCTTTCTTTAGGTGAGAATATTGAAAAATTTTAGGCATTGATCTTGATTTGTTCTATGATAAAAAGTTGCTAAAATGATTAAGATAAAGGAATTAGTCTGGCTTTTATTTACAATGTATGTCTTTTCGGGCATTGGAGGGATTAAGAGATTTTGTGATAAAAGTATTGAAATCTTTTATGTAATAAATGATTTTCTTATAATGGTTGCTTATGCTATGATTTCCTTTTCTTTGTAGGTACGTCTCCACAACTGATGGAGCCTGTGATTGTGGTTCAGAGTTACGATGATGTGCCCAATATCCAACTGACAGACACCGGGGATCAAAGTTCTGACAATGCGTCCAAGTCTGAGGATGAGGAGGGATGAACCATGTAGTTCTCAAAAGCGGCATCTGAGGTGAGCTTTAAGAACAATTGGCTGAGTTCTGTATTGTTGACACGAAATTTGTTTACTCAATTAGTAAAACTCAATGCCATCACATTGGTGTTTCATCTCGGTGGAATTTAATGGTTTTAACAACAAATAATCAAACTAATTTGGGGGTAAACTCGATTAACCTAGGCCTTTTGTGGAAGTTTAAGATTACTGAAGTTAAGCTGCTTCATATTCAAAGACCAAAGAGAAATGCTTTCATCTTTCCTAAATTAGAAAATATATTTCTGAATGCTAACAGGGTTGATCAATACTTCAGTATGAAGCATACTGAATTACAGTCTGTGCTGGTAACATCTGTTTTGACCTTGTTCATCCTGATTTAAAGCTGGTGTTTACGGCTGTGGTTAATTCACCAGCCTTTGTTAAAATTTTAGGAGACGTTTGTGTAGGCTCATAATATGGATTCTAACAAATCATTAATAGTTGAATTCACATATCTGTATGTGATAAAAGTTGGATTTGGGGAGTTCCAAGCGTGATCCTTTAGTATAACGGTGATTTTAACCTGAAATGTGTTGATACCATGGGGGCTGATCTTTGGACAAAAGACTTAAAATTTGGTTTTGAATGATACTGCTTTTTATGTTGTATTGCTTTTGCTTTCCTGATAAGCAGTTTCTAGATGGACTGTTCCTTGAATTCTTCTATTTGTTAAGCAAAGCTTTTTCTTGAAAGCTAATTATGCCTTGGTTGCTGGGATACGCACGCTCATCTAGTCTAGTAAATTGTATGTAGGACGACGAAAGATACATTGATGAAAGGCATTTCGTCAAGGTCAAGAGCTGTAGAGATGCAACCTGGTTAGCGAGGTAGAATGACTTCTATCCGAGTTCAAGATTACAACCGAAAAGGAGTTTACTGTAATTATTCATGAAGTATGTACAGTGGATCATTGTAGATTGTTTTCAGTTGAATTGTGTGTTATCTGTACCTACGCCCGCATGGTTAATTTGCTCAATTCAAGTTCTGCCCTCAACATTTCAGTTTTTATCTGGAAGCCCATGTAAATATACTAAAGAGGTACATCAATCCTATTGCTCATCCATTCTCTCTCTCTCTCTCTCTCTCTCTCTCTCTCTCTCGTTACAACATGTTTTGAGTAGTGGTTTGAATTTATTTTTGTGAGACCGTCGCTCTCTCCAACGGAGGAGCAGGATTGAAGAATGAATCCAGGTAGATGTTTTGGCAAATATTTTCTTTCAATTGTTTAACGTTGTGGTTGTTTTCCATTCAAGGGGGCTTAGCTTTTGTTTGTGATTGCTCAGATTGCTTGGTAGGAGTTGGTTGGGTGTTTCCACATTTGGTGTGTGTGATACATATTTTATATTTTATGCGCACACCAATGTGTACTAGATATTTATACTTTGAGGCACACCAACGCCAACGTGATATATGGTCGATATTTAGTGTTGCCAATCAACCGAGACTGCAATCGTAAGATCTTTTCATTTGACCAAAAAAGTATAAAACCATAGTAATCTATGGTAGTCCACAATAAATGTAAGTTAAAGGAAGAAGTGCATAAGGAGTAAGTAAAAGGAAGAAGTGCGTAAGGATAAAATGGGAGTAGTGAAACCATAGTGATCTATCGGAATATCTATTTTGATTCAAACATGATGATTTTCCATTCTCGCTCGCTGCTTGGGCTAAGCCTCGTGAAAACGTACCGGTCCCACATCTAAGTAAACATAAGGGTTTTATGAGAGGTATAAGTCAACGAAAACTAAGATTTAAAAATACAATTTTCTTTCATTGTATGTATAATCAAGTGGTCTGGAAAATCAACGGCTAAATCTTGCATAATGGACCTTTGTTATGGTCAGATTTTGCAAAAAAATCCGTACTACTAAGGGGTTCGTATCATTGTAACCAGACTCGCAAAAGTATGCATTTTTTGTAGTTTTCAAAATGATTGAAGTTGTGGAATGAATGAGGAGTTCATTAAATAAACTCATGCAGAGTCGTTATAAGTTTTGAAGACATGAAATCTCAGAATCTAGCAGGTAAATTTGTTATTATAAATGCTCACTAGAACTGGAAGTTCACTACAACTAAATAATTTAATTCAATTTGTAACCTACCAACATGAGCATCACAATCTTCAACTTGGTTCGGTTTCATTGCTTTGTATAAAACCTTTTCTGATATAGTACAAAAGTGGGAGTTCCTACTTTGATAATAACCATATTTAGAAAGCTCAAGTAATACTCTCGCTACTGCTACTGGCAGCGTGTGCTGCAGCCGCGCTGGCGCAAGTGCCACCCCAACCACCACCACCCCCGCCTTCTTCAACAATCCCAGGCTTACTACCAACGGAGTTTCCAGGCCTATTCCCTCTCTACCGATTTGTTGTGCGGCGATCGAGTTCAGTATGACAACTTTTAACCTTGCTTAAGACACTTTACTCCTAAGTCCTAAGCATTGAATTCATCTCATGGGATTGAAATCCACTAGAAAGTCTTACTGAAACGTAACAGATAAACGGCAAAGGAACCTCAAGCCCTTTGTTGTAAGAGAACTCCCTTTAAATGATACTACAAAATGATCTGATGCAGCAACAAGCATACATAAATATGTTCACTGTATTATATTCTCCGTCAGTGTTGCAGGAACTTTCAAACACATCTTTTTAATTAGTCCCCACATTTAGGGATTATACTATAAGGATTTTTCATTGCAGACAATATTCTTTTAAGAACTCGAATATTTCTTTAAATAAGTATTCTTTTAAGGACTCGAATATTATTTTGTGCACTTAATTGTTACTTGACTTACTTTTTAGATTCTAGTTATCCTAGACAAAATGGAAAGTGTGAGAGAAGGGGAGGGAAGGGCAGAAAACAAGAGGAAAGAGAATCCTACTCTTATTAAAATAGCTAAAATATGACATTCGTGGACGAAACCTTCTTTTGGTTTCTCTGCACTAGTTTGAACCTGTTCTAACATCTGTACCTTTTTTATTCAGTGTTTAAAATAACCACGAAATTATCGATATTTACTTCAAAATATTTGAAAATCAAAGATCGATATGAAAATGGGGTGAAATAAAAACTTCATACTATATTGACGAGATATAAGAAAATCAATAAATATGACGATACTTACCAATTCCTTATAGAAAATTTATTAAAACCCATTCAGATTTCGAACATTTGAATTGTTTTTATAATAAAATCTCAATGATATTCATCTCAATGCAATTTTTCATATAAAACAACCGATATCAATATCAATGTACATTGATCGATATTTTTATAAATGGAGAAATTAGGTTCTCATCTCTCATTTTGCTACTCCATTGATTAAAACCTTATTTCTTTTCAATTTTTTTTTATCAAGATCCTTAGGTATTGTTTGTACCATACTTGACCAATCCCGAAACTACTGAGCACCGGTCAACATTATACCGTCAAGGATCCACAAGAATCTCCCTCCAACCAGGAGGCCAATCACAGCGCGACACGTGTCGAC
>JADOBS010301625.1:0-12393 GCA_015708375.1 Cydonia oblonga
CACAAAAATGTACAATTTATTAAACTACCCAACTAAAGAATTTCAAGAAATGGAAATGGGTCTTGGGTTTGGATCAGGATTAGGGTTGAGGTTTAAGTCAAATAAGGTTAGGAGCTATTGGATTTTGGGTTTGGATAGTTTAGGAACAAATGGGTGGTTTGGGTTTGAGCCCAAACCCACACACAACACACACATGCACAGCACACACGTGCATATGCATGCACGGCATGCACACACATACACACGTACACACACATACACGCACACACACACACACACATACACGCATACACACACACACACACACACGAACACCCAGAGCACATGCACACAACATAACACACACACATTGCAGTCCACACCGCACATACACAACCCACAAACGCAACCCACACACACACGACCCACAAGCATACAACACACACACACACTTACACGGACCGTGGCCTTTAAAACAAATAAATGAAATTAAGATTAAGAAATGGGCTGGGTTTTGGGTTCGGTATACGGGCCCAAGGCCCTAATGTAATTGGGTTTTAAATAGATATAACTAAAACTAAAAAGTGTGCAGGCCAGGGTATTGGGTTGGTCCAAAACGGGCTAAGGCCCGTGAGGGTTTCTAAATGGCCTGTAAGGCCTGTGTTGCTGAACGGGGAAGGACGCCAGAGCTGCTACAGCTTCGACCGACGGCGTACAAGTACTCCAAGGTCCAATCACACATCAATAATGAAGAGGGAAGAGAGAGGAGTATTAATATACCCTCGTTTCGCCGTGGAATGACTGGATGTGATTGGAAAGCTCCTCGAAAAAATCATGGGTTCGCCGGAGTTCGTCCTTTCACACTTGCTGTGAACTGGAACAAGAAGCATACACAAAGAGTAGGGGTTAAAGCTCGAATCAGAGTTCATCACTTAAATAAAAGTCATCATTAAAGCATGGGGGAAAAGATTTGATGCACAGGAACACCCACCAACTTCGAACTCGACGGCAATTTCCCCGGAGTTCGTCGTCGGGATTGAGTTCGATGTATATAATTTGGCAGAGGATAAAACCCTCGAGTTTTCAAATGAAATCATCATCACCAATCAATAACAGCAAGAATAACCCAGAAATTCGAAGAATAAACACAAAGCTCACCTAGGTTCGAGTTTGAGAGCTCTAGCTCTCGGCTTTAATGGCAGAGCATCCCTTGGTGCTCCAATGACGCATGCAAGCACATTGCAGGGCTCCTTTAGTCTCAGGGGTTCCAAAAAAAATATAGATTTAAAGTTTGATTTGTTGTTTCGAAGAGAAGAGAGGGTGGAAGGTCTCGGAGCTTAAAGAAAGAGAGGGTTTCGAAGTGGTGAACCGGGAGGAAGAAAAAGAAAAAGAAAGGGAATAATTAGGGTGCTGCCACGTGGTAGCTTAGGAAAAAAATGGGGAATCTAGATCAACGACTTGGATTAAACTAGAACAAGGGACTAAATTGATAAACTTAAACATGTTTTAGAGAGGAATATAGGAATGTAAATAAAATGTGGGGGTTGATGTAACATGAATGACGTGCTAACAAAATAAAGTGGCATTACTCGGCCTGGCCTGTCCCGTTGCATTTTTAAATAGGTCTTGTCCGATTCTTTCAAATATAAGCCCGGCCCGGCCCGGCCCAGCATGCCCACCCCTAGTCCAAACAGTGTAAAAAGAAATTTAAATTTAAAACTCTGGTGCTGCTTATGAGCTTGGGCGGGGGTGACAGCCTGTGGGATATTATCATATTTCTTATATATTCACTGAATCACTCACGCTCATCAATTCAGGAAGAAGGCGAGTCCAGGGTATGGCAGTGGACACCAATTTCGCATCCTCATTGTTTGAGAACCTAAAGCTGGACGATCCATGGCTTCCTCCAACTAATTGGGAATCGATCCCATCCGAAACCGGAAATTCCCACCTTCTAAACCCCAACTCCTCTTCCTCTCAGTCGCTCTACCATGCCTCCGCCGTCTCCGTAAGTCCCAGGTTCTCTCCCTTAGGGTTTAGCTCGAACTCAATTGATTATCTTGCTGCTTGACATGCATTTCTGCCTTCTATGAATGCACTGCAAGGAGTCGAATCGTTTAAAAGTAAGAAGTTTAAGAATTTGAACCGTTTTGGGTGCAGGAGGCAAGTTTAGTGCGGTTGGCTATGAATGCACTGCAAGGAGTCGAATCGGCCCTTGTTAGTATCCGGAAGCTTTCTGCTGCATTTTTCTCCGACCCGGCGGATCGGACCTTCCATCAGATTCCACGTCTGTGGAATAGGTCCTCTAGCACCCATGCTCTGGGAAGCATTCTCCAACCTATTGGCTGCTCAGGTTTGCGAGTCTTTCTCCTCCGAAAATTTGTGGATTTCTTTACGAATTTGAATGTGGAAAGTCAAGGTCATCTTGCTGGTGAAGCTCAAGTGGAACACTGCCCTCCCTATAGTCTTGCTAACCATGCTTTCGCCGTTTCCGTGGAAAAGGTTGTGGAAGGGTACATGTGGGCACTGGATACATTGTATGCATCAGTGGGTTTGAGGCGCTCTTCACGTTCTTCTTCTGCGGTGGGATGTATGAACAGTGTAGTGTATTCTGAACTTACTTTGTTGGAGTTGTATTTGCATACGAAAGAATTAAGGACTCAGATTGAGGCCCTTACGAACTTATGCAACTTATGTCAGTTCTCTAGTTGCTTATCAGTATCTTCTTTGGAAGAATTGGTTTCAAATGCAAATTTTGAATTTTCTAAGTTCTATAGAGGAGGGGATTTGCTGACATATCTGTATACTCAATTACAGGTTAGATTACATTTCTTTTCCCGACGTGCAACCTTGTGTAGTATGCCATGCTCTTCATTGACATATTTATTCATTTTAAAAGTTTAACCTCTGGTTTTGCCACTGGACACTTCATATATATCTATTTTATCTTCTTTGTTTTAGGTTTCTGATCCTGCTCACCGTCCTCTACTCAAATTCATTTTCCTCTGTACATTTGAGCCATATTGTGGGTTTATTAGATCATGGGTATTCAAAGCTGAGATTAGTGATCCTTACATGGAGTTTGTGGTAGAATATGTTGACAGTATGTCTCAAAATCAAGGTGGTCAAGCCAGAAACCCTACTGACTTCCCACTGGCAACTATTAAGGTAATGCTATTACTTTTAATGTTCAAAGCTGGAGTTAGATACTGTTTTCCATGAATGCATTATTCTCTTCTTCGAACGAGTTCTCATGGTGTTTCTACCTCAGGAACGAGATGGAGTTGCTGTTCCTTGTTTTTTGAAGGACTTCTTGATTCCACTTGTCCGAGCTGGTCAGCAACTGCAAGTTCTGGTGAAATTGCTTGAATTGTGTACTTTTGTTGCCACCAAAGACCATACTTTTGAGGGGTTTCTTCCCTGCTGGAGTGGGTTTTCTGGCAATTGTCCATGGTATGCATCTCCGTTGACTTTCAGCAAAGGAAGTATAGAGGCCATGATACTTTCGAGGGACAGTTATTACAAAATGATGCAGGAAAAACTTGAGAATCTTTCGGTGAAATTAGAAGTCAGATATCAACAGGTCATGGGCTGTGATCATTTAGTTTCTCTAGAACCATGTTTCTCCTATGATATTAAAAATTGAATGGCATGATAACTCTAATTAGTTTTCTGTGTTTAGTTTGCAGCATGCAATGCATTAGCAATTTATTCTGTTTCCGGTCAATGTTTGTTTATATAGGATGTCTTTGTGTTCCTAGGCTTATATAAAATTATATATAGTCTCTATGACTTGTGAGTACCCTTGATGGTTTCTTAAACCTATTTTTTTCACTAAAATAGGTCATGTCACATTTGCTTATAGTCCTAGGTTGAGTTAACACTTTCCAGATATAACTAGAAGACTTTGTTGCTCTGATGTGTTCCAAAATGTTATATTGCTGGTTGGAAGCAATCTCTGATGGTGTGACATTGGAACTCTGCTTATGATGAGCAAATTGGGTTTTATGCAAATCGTGCAAATTTAAGTTGATATCGCTGGGTCCTTTGCCATAGAACTGTTCTTATATCCATAGGTCTTTTGACATGCCATGATTACCTTTGGAAAGTAAATTATGTCCTGGCTTATAGGTGCCTCTCTCTTATTTACCTTTGGAAAGTAAATTATGTCCTGGCTCATGGGTTGTGAATGATAGGAACATGAGTTTCATGTCTACCTGTTTTCATACAATTTCTCTGCAGTGTTGTTATCTGGTTTTCTTATAACTTGATTCATTTTATTTACACAGGTAGTTCCACAAGGTAGACTACCCGTTCTCTTGGATAATAATGGAAGGAGTTCCACCATCCCATTTCTATTCACATTGGATGACAATATTGATAGTTTTATTGCTTCTCCAACAGATGATGAAAGGGAGTCACATGTGTAATCTCTCTCTCCCCCCTACTTTTCTTTTTGTGAAATGTCTATGTAATTGTTTTGTGTGCATGGGAATGCTGGCATGTCTATTTTTTTGGGATGACTGTTATGCTTCTGCATATATGGTTTTCTTACCATGTTAGGATTGGGAAGGCTGGTGAATACATATGCTCCCTTTTTCGTATTCCTAGTTCTTTTTTTTTTTTTTTGCCACTTTCCTTCCAAATGTTATTGTAGCTTCATAAATGGTTGGATTTCTCTAATTCTCAGGGCAGTTCATGATTTGGATTCTGATGAATTAAGTGTAAGGGATGGTCTATCTGACCTGGTGGATACATACAATTCATCAGAATGTTCAACCTCCTGTTATTCTGAAGAGCAAGATGTGCCAGAGCTGATGATTGGGCTTCCCAATCATATCACTGAGCTGCAGCAAAAATATCTATATACTTTAAGCTTTTCAATGAGTAGTCCTGTTGAAAATTTGCAAAATCCTCATGTATGTGAAGATTCATGCCATATCGTAAGTGACCTGAATAAAATTGGTGAAGAAAGAGATTCCCCTGTACATTCTCATCATGAAGGAATGTTTACAAGTCAGATATCTGTGACCGTCAAACCAAAGGAGTCAAACTGGTCATGTATTTCTGGTGCTCAGTTTGTGAATTGTGTATCTACTAAGGATTGGCCCACAAGTAATCCATTTGAGAGTTATTCTGTGGTTGATAAAGAGGACAGAGATGGTCAAAGGTCACATACAATGGATTCTGCCTCAAAGGTGAATGAGAGAATCATAGGGACCTTAAAGGAAGCTACATTTAGAAAAAGAATTGAGACTAATAATTCTTTAATTGAAGAAGCCTCTGCAAAGAACCAACCTCGAAATGCAACGTATACTTCTTCAGATTTATTGACATTACAACATTGGAAGGTTAACTCCCATAACAATTTTCTCAGCATGAACCCAATTCTGACAAAAACTAACATAATTCACATGATAACCGAGCCAGGAGAGAGATACAGAACAGACTTTGGGGGTGCTTTACCTTACTTTGACTTTTCTTTCATAAAAGACCCTTTTAAGGTGTGTCTCCAAAAGCCACCTGCAGGGCTTTTGGACTCCAGTGCCTCAACTTCCAGTGTCAGGAGGGATCACCTTGGCAAACAATGTTCTGGGGGAGATAATGGCTTGATTGATAAAACCAAGGTATCTGATTTTCTTCCATATTCAGACTCAAAAGACCACAACCAAGCAGATGCAAATTTAACAAATGTTACCGGTGGTAGTTGTTGGGAGGGTTTGCTTGGTAGATTCAGTGACACTGTCGTTAGTAGAGTTGAAGATCACAGACAAGGCACGGGAGACAGTTTTGAGATACCACTTGATTTTATTATTGACAAATGCCTTCTGCAGGAAATCATGCTTCAGTATCCTTTTCTTCTGTGCATTACGTAAAAGGAAAGTTTATCTGGTCCTGAGTATTGCTCTTAATTTCTTCTTTCACATAAATTCTTTGGTTATGCACATTCTGAACTGCGTAGAAAGTTTTACAACCATAAGTTTGTCTGCTTTATTGTTGTTTAGCTATTGTGTGGTTGTGAATTGTGAGTCTTATCCCATCGTTTTTATGTCCTGCTCAAAGTGCTTCTGTTGAAAGAGAGATGGTAACCTTAAACATGTTAGATATAAGTATGTCAGCAAGCTAACTATTAAGTTGCTTGAAGAAGGATTTGAATTGCAAGAACATTTACTGGCTCTGCGGCGATACCACTTTATGGAACTAGCGGACTGGGCAGATTTGTTTATTATGTCTCTTTGGCAGCATGTAATATTCACTACATGTCATTACACCATACTAGTATCTGAGTCATCATAATTCCATCTGACTTTTTTTTTTGTATCTTTTCTTTACCTGAAAATTACAGAAATGGTGCGTTAAAGATGCAGATCATAGACTTTCAGAAATTCAAGGTTTCCTTGAGTCATCAGTTCAGAGGTCATCATGTGAACGCGACCCTCATAAGGACAGGTTATTTGTATACATGAAAGGACATGATGCAATGAATCTTTCTGCATCTGTTATTGGTACAATATTCACACATTACTTGATTATTGTTCAAATAAATGTAGTGTCCCCCAACATATAGTGCCTCCCACTTTTTCCTGCTTTCAAATTAGATTACGCTTGGAACTTGAAACAATCTATTTCACTTTTCCTCGTCATTTCTCTTGTTTTCAGTCTCTATTTCTCCCATAACCCTCTAATATTTTATCATGTCAATGATGCAGATGTCCATTCCTTCAACTTTCTTGGTTTGGGTTACCGAGTGGACTGGCCCATAAGTATTGTTTTGAGTCCTGGTGCATTGAAAATATATGCTGAGATATTCAGTTTTCTGATGCAAGTGAAGCTTGCTATATTCTCATTGACTAATGTATGGCGCCCATTAAAGGTAGGGATTCTTTGGCTGACGAAAAGCTTGTGGTAGGCTTTTATCTTTCCCTCACTGTAAAACCTCCCTTCTTAGCCAGAGCTATGAAGCTCCAACTCTCAGAAGGGGGTGGGATAACATTTGTCGATGGACGTTGGGTAATATAGCATTTTCCCCCTTCTTTTTTGTGTGATTTGAAGTCTCCTATTGAGATTTGATATACTTTTATCAGCTGATCACTCTTCTGAATTTAAGCATTGAAAAGTAAAACATAAATAACTGGAAACGGAACTAAATACTGTTTGTTTTGTAATAGTGGCATTTTTTGGAGCTTATTTAACTTCTCATTTTGGAACTATTAATTTCTGAGATGGGTTCTCTGACTTAGTTGTATATAAATAAGTTTTGATACATGAGTTTTGTTTTAACTACACCTTTTTTCTTCAAATTTTCAGTTTCTGACTGCATAATGCTTATTTTGATGTTCTTAACGTAATTAATTTTCTGTTTTTTCTTCTTCTTGAAATTCCTGCTGACTGTGAAAGGTCAACTAGAAAATTCGTTAAACTATTACCATACTGTTCCAGATTTTTTTTTATTTTTTATTTTTTAAAACTTTGAGTCTGAAAAACAGGGAGAACAAGGATTTTAGTGCATAAAGTTACTTGGATTTAGTCTTTTGGATCATGGAAGTGCATGGTAATTCAAGTGATACTTTTTTTGCTGTCACACAAAGGATACTAAAATTTATTTTATATCTGCAGGATTTGGAAAGCTCAATTAGTCAGGATATTGACTCTGAACAATATGATATGGGAGCAAGCTATTTTAATGCATTGGTGAAGATGAGGTACATGGAGCAGTTGTGATTTTGTATTTTGGGTTTTCTTTTCTGTTCAAATGCGTAATTCATCTCAGAGAAGGAATTGATTTAGATTAATTGGCTGGGTTAGAAATGGTTACTCAATTAAGGTTTACGTTGGTTTGTAATTGACTTACATAGAGATTGTAGACCATTATTAGAGTTTATTTCATCTTCTTCCTTCTATTTGGGAGGAATATCTTTATAAGGAAAAAAAGTTTGTTTTCTGGGTTTATTGGGGATGTTGTGAAATGTTGTGATTGTCATGAAATGTTGGCAACATCGAGGAAGAAATGGCTATGCCCCTCAGTATTAATGCAGACTCTTCAAAAAGAGGACGCTTTGGCTGAAATGTCGAGTTGTCGGCCGACATTTTCATCCTTGAGCACTGGTTCAGTTAGTATGGTCTTTTGCTTCATAGGAGAGGCCCGCGTTGAATCGCGCGTTCACCAAGTTTGGGGACCATACGGGTAGGAAAGGTCTAACTCTCACTCTGTATTCATAGGACTACTGGCCTCCAATGGAGCAAAAAGAGGGGAAATAACATGAGGAAAGGGCCTTCTCCCTAATTGATAGATAAGTTTTGTAAGATGTGCAGGGAACGATTCTTCTACTTATTATGAAAAATTAGAACAACAATCCATTTGAACTGCCCTATTCCACAATTGTCTCGGAATGTATTTCAACAATTTCTGCCTCTGGCAAGATTGAAGGATTTTCTTTCTGTGATATGTTTGTAGGGCTCTAGTAATAATAACGGCTGTAAACTTTTGAAGAATATTCCTTTTGTCTATACATTAGGTAGTTACTTCTACCAGGTTCAGCTTTAACCTAGATAAAAACTAAGAGAAATTGTGACCATCTTCTCAAACAATTTAACTCCCTCACAGGAGTTTTAGTTTATCAAATACTAGCTATAAGATTTCTAATTGAAAATTATGTTTACTAATTTTCTCTCTGAACTATGCCCAGGCACCAGGTCAATCATTTTGTATCTACATTACAGCAATATGTGGAATCACAGTTATCACATGTTTCATGGTGCAGGTTTCTGTACTCACTTAAACATCAGGTTTGAAGCTTGCTATTTTATTCCAAAAAGTCTTCATACAATTTTACCCTGAAAGTTGAGTTCAAATGATACTTGAGGAAGGTTAATATTAGGACATAAATCTTTGTACATCAACCTTGCAGTTGAAATTTTATTTTATTCTCTTGTTTATGTTCGATAAAATGTCCATGTAATGGCTGAAGGACCTTACATTTGATGGCAATGAGAGATACAACAACAACAAGGCCTTTTCCCCTAAGTGGGGTCGGCTATATGAATCCTTGAACGCCATTGCGCATTGGTCTCGGTTCTGTGTCACGCTTTCCGTTAGATCCAAGTACTCTAAGTCTTTTCTTAGAGTCTCTTCCAAAGTCTTCCTATGTCTTCCTCTATCCCTTTGGCCCTGAACCTCTGTCCCGTAATCGCATCTTCCAACCAGTGTCAGCAGGCCTTCATTTCACATGTCCAAACCACCGTAACCGATTTTCTCTCATCTTTCCTTCAATTTCAGCTACTCCTACTTTACCTCGGATATCCTCATTCCTAATCTTATCATTTCTCGTGTGCCCACACATCTAGTGAAGCATTCTCATCTTTGCTACACCCACAATTGATTTGAATTCACGACACATGAAAGGAACATTAAATTTTGCAAAAGCTACTTTTGAATTGAAAGTCAAATTCTTGATTCCTGTTCTGTAAGTCGTTTGGTGAAAACCATCTAAAGCCTGCCTTATGTGACAAGTAACAATGTTTCCTACGTTTGTTTTCCCCACCCAAGGACCAAATTGAATACTGTTATTTTTTATTTTATTTTTTTGTCCTTTCTATTGCCTTTGGAATTTGTTCCTTTTTTGCTGCTAGGTCAAACTCTAGGGAAGATAGAAAAGTTCGTTAAATCTTATTATTTTTTTAGTACAGATCAATTGTGGATGTGAAACTCTGGAGATCCTTAAACATTATTTTGTTATCTTTTTGTAATGGAAAAATATTTTGATGGAACAAAGATTCAAACTAAGGAAAAAATCACAATTCGAATTTTGGTATAAGATTTAGTAGATTGCTCTATGTTAGATTGAACTATAACTGTTGAGTAACTTGTAAAGTTATATTATTGTAGTGGTATCTCTAGAAAGATGAAATGCCACATATAGACATCTATGATTCATATCATGTCTCTTTACGCCATATAATTTAATTCCTTCTGGTACGCCTTTTCTTCAAGAAATTTTTATGACGTTGTTCTTAAATCAACATTTGGTTACTGTAGGTCAAAGATATGATGGATCTTCAGTCTGTACATATGGAATATTTAACAGATTCGCTTGACATGTAAGTTCATTGGTCATTGTGTACAATATTCTTACCATTGTTATATATGTGCCCTCTATTTCTAAATTGGCATGTTTTGTACTTACTAGTTATATCAATATAAGTATTTTTATTCACTTGTAGTAAATAACTGAGAAAAAAGTTTGCACCATCGGCTGCAAGATTTCTGGAAGCAATGCACAAGAAACTGCACTGAAGGGTTTAGCTGCTAAATTGGGTTGTCGACTGGGAGTTTGGCCTATGAAATTTGTGGGAAAATGGTTAGGAGATTAGACGGGTGGAAAGAAATTGTTTTTATCAAGGGTAGCCCACTTGAATTGTGTCGGTTGCAAGCAGTACTCCAACACACTACCTATCACTTTTTAAAGTTCTTTGCTGTGCAAAAGATTTGAAGAGTTTAATAAAAGAGATCAGCTGGTGAGGTGCAAATCTGTTTCTAGTTGCCAATAAAAGGGGGGTTTTAGGGATAAGCAATGTGAACAAAAAGAATGTGGCCCTTCTTGGGGAATCGTTTGACATTTCAAAGTTTCTCGATATTGTTTTCTTTGATTGTCAATTAACCATGAATCTGACCTTTGCAGATGTTTCCTGTCTGATGAAACACGACCTATAGCTCGCATCATTGAAAGCATTCTGCAGTGTGCTCTTGACTTCAGGTCTTGTCTGACTGGGGGATTGTGGGATGTTGGAACAGCTGAAGGGAATATAACGGGAACGCTTTCTGGAATAAATATATCCCAGGTGATGATCACATCTTTAAAGTTGAAAATAACTGCAGACATGAACTTCAAGGTGATATAAAATAATAAACAATTTCACTTTAGTCGAACCAGCAATGCCATTTAAAGAAATATAACAGCAACTATGACCATCAGGAGAAAGCGCAAGAGGAGTGTTGCTAGGTTGGGTATTGGGATACTATGTAAACCTCAACCGGTGCTGAAGTTTTGGATCTTCATGTGCTTAAAACGCAATGCATACTATGTTTCCAGGAACACCCAAGTCATCCAAGGAAATTGGGTTTGCTTTCATATGTGCATTCATGTGTCATGGCACCCTCGGTTACTTCGGGTGCTTAAGTGGATGGTCGTGCAAATTTGCAATGAGGACATTATAGAGGATTTGTGCAGTTAAATTCTGAAGTATAGTTTTTGTAGAACGTTAAAATGAAAACTGGTGGTCCGAAATATCATATTCAAAATACGGATGAGCCTGTCGATAACATGCATGTGTATCTGTTTTGCAGGTGAATGCAACAAAACAAACATTTGACAAGAATATGAAAGAATTGCACCTCTGCTACCTCAAGTCACCTAAACATGGGGAGTTTGGACTCTCTCATTTTTGGGAATACCTTAACTACAACGAATATTACTCAGACGTCGTTAATGAAATGGCCTTCTCAGTCTAAAGCTCCGTGACATGAATTTGGAACTTTCCGATCATGCGTGAAGCAGCCCCATTGATTACAATGACTGAGGAGCGTAATCTCTCAAAGATTCATGGTAGATGATATCTCCAACTGATGTGTAAAATATTTCAGAATTCGTAGAATTCCGGAGGCCTTGAGGTAGCAGATTCCGCAAGGCCGTATAAATTTCTGTAGTTAATTGCAAGTTGCAACCCAGCTTTATGATATGACACTCGACACTGGTTGGCACTAGGCCGCATACTTTCTCTAATATATTTTTAGGCCATACAGTACAATTTTAGGAGGGCAACAGAATTGCTAACGCAGTTACTCAGCCTCCTTAAGCCCTTCTGAAGCCAATCAGTGAAGCACGGATTTCACACAATAGAGAGGTAGGGTAGCCCCCTCGAACCATCAACCTCACTCCACAGTGGGCTCGTGGATTGAGAAATGGTTCGAGGTATTGTTTTCGGCCCCAACTACGACATATGTGACGGAAGATTGAATTGGTGCAAAATTGTTGTAAACGTTGAAGCTATGACTGAATTTTTTTTTTTTTTTTTTATATTTTGTGGAAATGGAAAATGGTTGAAGAAGAAATCTCTAGTTCATTGATAGTGCAAAAATAGTCCTTACAATATGCAATACTACCCTAATTCCCACACACCATTGTGGTTGTGGATATGACGCAAGCTATGTAACCTCTTTCTACATCCAATTTAAATTTTAATGCAATTTTTTTTTATCGTATTGTATAATTACTATTAAGTACAAAATAAAATTAACAATAAAATCAAAATTTATCAATAAATTCACACCCAATGATCAAACCTTATTAAACCCTACTATTAATAATCTTTATGCTATTTTTACCAAAAAAAAAAAAAAAAAAAAAATTATGCTAC
>JADOBS010301626.1:0-12396 GCA_015708375.1 Cydonia oblonga
ACATTAGGGATTCTTGTGGGAGAATGATCTCCTTTTATAGAAGAGAGCTTCTAGCTTCATTCTGAGGATGACACGTGGCGTGCTTTGATTGGCTTCTGATGTTGACACATGTCGCACGGTGATTGGCATTCGATGTCGACACGTGTCGCGCTGTGATTGGCCTCCTGGTTGGAGGGAGATTCTTGTGGATCCTTGACGGTACAATGTTGACCGGTGCTCAGTAGTTTCGGGATTGGTCAAGTATGGTACAAACAATAGTCATCAATCATATATACTACGAAGAACGTAAAATCGATAAAGCATGAATATCATTAAGCGAAAACCAATTTACTTATAAAACGTAACCATTAAATCATGCTTTCCATGTATGCATTTCTAGCAATTAAAACATGCATTTTGGAAGGGGTCCACTCACAAATACTCTGTCGTCGAAGAGCCGTGCAAACTAGGGAGAATGAAAATGCCACTAACAAATGCACCTAAGCACGTAAAGAGTCCAATTAATAAAACTTTACCATAACGATTGAATTTCAAAAAATGGACATCATAAACAGATTTAGGACGTCAAAAAACATAAGGAGGACCTTGGGTACCTCTACGCGCTGTCGCACGCGCCGCCACGGGGTGGCGGCCCAAAATGCCACGCCCCAGTCAAGATAGGCACCCAAGTGCCTCACGAGAGGCCTACACGCTGACTGGGATCTGGGTTTGGGCCGGTTTGGTTCTGGGTTTTGGGCCGGTTCAATTCTAGGCTTTGGGCTTAGCTTAGTGGGCTGGGTAATTAGGTTATGGGCTTGGGCTTATTGGGCCTGGGTAACCCGGTGGGTTATCGGTTTGGGTCGATCCAGTTTCAACCCATGGGTTGGCCCCTTTTTTGGTACATTTTCAAACGCTCATAACTTCTCCGATATTCAAACGTAGAATCTTAGTTATCAATCCAATTTCGAATCCGTTCATGCCTACGTGCTCGTGGCGATAAGTACGTTAAAAATAAATTAGTAAAATTAAAACTACGCATTTCAACGAGTTGGTCAAACAAAGTCAACTCAAGGGAAAAAAGGTAATTTCATAAATCAGGCAATATGAAAATACAATAAATTTGGGACGGGGTTTCACATCCGTCGTTGATCTTCCTACGACGATCTTTGAAGACAATGCATCATGTATTGAGTAGTTAAAAAAGGGATACATCAAGAGAGACAACACCAAGCATATAACACCGAAGTTTTTTTTCTCTCACCAGCAATAATAGCATTAGAACATTGAAGTCAAGCAAATCCGTTCCCAGGACAACCTAGCCGATCTCTTCACCAAGTGATTGCCCAAGTCTACTTTTCAGAAGCTCGTCCAAGAAATCGGTATGCGTAAATTAATTGAGTCAAATTGCTTGTAGTTCTCTTATTTGGAAGTTATGTCTAACTCAAGAGAGTATATAAAAGCATACTCACTTGATCTTAATGTACTATTTTCCCTACGATTATGAGCATTTTTCCAACTGAATTTTTGCTACCTATTGAGGTTTTGATGAGGCACCCATCCTGGGATGATCATACTTTGTTGAGTTCACTACTTTCATCCCGTTTGACGTTTGTTTTAGACATTATGAATACTTCTCACTTTTTTCCTTAGTCTATGGGTTTTTACCTACCTTACGTTTTACCATAGCGAGGTTTTGTGAGTTTTACTATAAATGCATACTTTTTTTAAATTTGAGACTTGCATTTGCCGTTGTGCCGACGACTTTATCAACCGTTCTACCTCAACTGTTGAAGACCAGATGCTAAGTTTTGTTTGAGTATTTACACACTCAAGAGGGAGTGTTGCAGTCCTATTAGATTATGAATGTGATTGTGTAAATCCTAGTGTATCTAGGGAGATCTTGGAATATTCCCTTTAGAAGATATTATCCTATTAGAGTTATAATTCTATTAGGGGGCATTTGTTTGCCCTCACTAAGTGGTACTGGATTAGACTGGACTAATTATTAGTCCAATCCTGTGTTTGATATCATGCGGGACTAGTGTTAATGAGACTAGCCCGGACTCGCCTAGACTAAAGGCATCACTAAAGGTTCTTAGCAAGAGTCCCCGAAAACCATGAGACTAGCTAAGAGCTGCCTCTCTTTGCTCTTTGTTTCACTCTCTCCTACTCTCTCCCTCTCTCCTAGCCCAGAACCCAGAATCACGAGACCTCATATCTGCTTTTCCCGTGCACATCTCGAGTTTATCGTCGAGCTCGCTATCAAAAGGCAAAGCTTCTCCTCTGTTCAGATCCTTGGCTTCCTCAACTCCCAATATCGCTCTTGACCATCGCCTTCATACTCCGGGACATCATCGGCAAACTCCAGGATGCCAGCCAAAACCCAGAAGACAAAAAATACCAATATACCAAAACCCATATGAAATTCAGAAGCTTGTGAAAAATTGAGGAAAAAAAAACCCATATGACAAATCAAAAGCTTTTTCTGAGAATGAATGAAAAATAATAGAATTTGATGATGAGCGAGAAAGTGGGGGAAAAAATGGAATTTGGTGATGAGGAGAAAGTAAAAAGAGAGAGACAGAGAGGCAGTTGGACTTGGACGGGAAGGAGAAAAAAAAATGGAGAGATTCTTGAGAGAGAGCGTGTTCTAGAAAGGTAAAAGAAAAAAAATATAAAAGATAGAATTAAATATTATTATTTTTATTATCATAGTTCTTAATCCGATACTATATCTAACGCTTCCCTAAGTCAGTCCAGTTTAGTCTAGTCTAAACCAGTCCAACTTAGTCCTTAAAGTTAATCCAGTCCGAGATAGTCCGGTACAACAAACACACCCTTAGGGTAAGGATTTAACATATCCTACTACTATAAACAAAGGCATAATGAGTTGATACATCACACACCTCATAATTAAACTCTCTCTTCTCTCTCTTGCCGCCGGCCCTCTCTCTAGTCCTAAATACAGTTCAGTAAATTAAACCTACAACAAACACAGAAATTTTGAAAAATAATCAAAACTTGGACCCTATATAAAATTAGGAAAACTAACGAAAAGTTCAAAAAAACTCTAGTTTTAATGAAAATGGATAAATAAAGGTATAATGAATAATACTATAAAAAATATAAAAATATAATTTTTCGTTAAAAATAAACACTAACGGAAGTATTTTGTTTAAACTTCCAAAATGATAGCTATCCTTTCAATTTTATTACAATAGTAATAAAGGTTGACTTAAAAGACGATATAGCCTTAAAATATAGCGCGTGGCTGGGGATAAGGCATCTCCGAAAGGTTTTACTCCCAAAGCAGAGTTCACCTCGGAAGAGCTATAACCCTGAATCCAAATTCCATATCTGATTTCTTCATATTGCTGTTGCTCCATCCTCAACCCAAATTCCATATCTGATTTCTTCCAATTGTTGCTCCATTTTTAAAGTTTCAACTTCTGGCGGAGCACAGAAGACAAATCTTGAACCCAAACCGCACAAATCACCTCAGAAGTTTCAACCCTAATCCCAGAAGTCAATGTCAGACATGCCACCGGAGATACTGTTCGACATCCTATCACGCCTTCCGCCCAAGGATTTGATTCGATTCCTCTGCGTTTCCAAAGCTTGGAATGCCCTCATCCGCCACCACCGCTTCATCGAAGCTCATCTTCAACGCTCCATCCAAACCAATTCTTTTCGCACCATTTTACTCGAGTCAGGAGATGGCTTTCTCCCATCAGATTTCTTTTCATCGGCTTTCGACGACAGTGAAACGTTCGGACCAGTCGTCAAAATTGAGCAGCCTTTGAAATGCCCAGACGACTATACTGAGATATTGGGCTGCTCAATTAATGGTGTGGTTTGCATTCGCAACGGATTCCGTGGGGATCTTGCTTTGTGGAACCCTTCAATTCAAAGGTTCAAGAAGATTCCTCTCCCAACCTTTGAGATTGAGCAGCGGCCATCCTCATTCGAGGTAATCCCTGAATATGGATTCGGGTACGATTCAGCTAATCACGATTATAAAATTTTGGCAATTGTTGATTTTAATGGGAGGGATGATGCTACTGTGAGTTCTCAAGTCAGTATTTATAGCCTAAAATTCAACTCATGGAAAAGGATCCCAAAATTGCCTTGCGATGGTTTCTACGTGCAGACGGGCGATGTGGTGTTTTTGAACGGTGCTATGAATTGTTTGATGCGGAAATCTGATTCAGATGAAAATCGATGCAAAATTGTAGCCCTTGATCTTGCCAGTGAGAAGTATATGGAGTTTGGCACCCCGGTGGGGGATGAGGATGACATTTTTATGATGAATTTGTTTGTCTTGGGAGGCTCTCTATGTATCTGTGTTCATCAGTTTTGGCCAAAATGTGATGTTTGGATTATGAAGGAATACGGAGTTACAAAATCTTGGAGCTTGCTTTATTCTATTGAGAATGTAAGTATGCCTTATGCCAACAGATATTTCAAACCTTTGGCGTTCTCAAAGAAGGGTGAAATGGTTGTTCTTGTGAATATAGAGCCGACTACCTTTTTTTGGTGTGATTTAAAGAGTAAGAGAGCCAAACAAGTTCGAATTTGTGGTCTGCCAACTTCCTTCGATGGAACCATTTGTGTGGGGAGCCTTTCTCTTCTTGACGGCGATCAGATGACTGTTGGAAGGCAGCAGTAAGTCCCTTGTATCTACAATAAGTGGACATTTCAAGCAGTGAGTCTATCGATCCAAATATGTGAACTTGTGTGCTCCTTCCCTTATTCTAGGCTTATTGATCATTGTAATGAATCCTTTTCTCATTATGGTAACAGTGTGTGTTAGTTTGTTAGTTTGCAAACTTGTGATGTGATGTTTTCGTTTTGGTGGTTCTAAGTCTTTGTTTTATGTCTATTTGGTCTTTATGGTGTGATGAAGTGCTACAATTTCACGCATCTAATAGATAATGTTCCTCATGGTCTTTGTTCTTGATGTCGATCTGGGAAGCAGCAGCGAGTTCCCTCTCTTAACAAGTAATTTCCATATAAGCTGGATTCGTTCATCATTGCAAATGTGTTGTGGGAAATGACTAGAGATACTTCTGTAAAACGTTCCCTTCATGACTTGGGTAATCGGAAATAGTACTAGCAACCCAGCAGAGTAGACATCCAAGGACGTGTGTGTATACCTTTTGTTTGGGAAAAGCATCCTCGCCGGATCCTTTTCCTGAGGATTCGAGGGATCCCGATATCAATTTTCGTTAGGTATTATTTATATTTAATATTTAAAATTTTAATTTAAAATGATTTCTGATCGTACGATGTAGGATGAACGATCACGATAACGAAATTTCCCGGATCCTCAAGGGAGGATCCTTTTCCTTTTGTTTGCTTTTGACTTGTGCTTTTGAATTTTGCTTTTGAGTATGCCATAGCAGTATGTCCTTCTGCTTGTACTGGGATCGGATGATGAGGCAGAGGCTGCTTTCTCTTTTGCTTTACTCTTTGTTGCCAAGATAATGCTGATTTTCTGGAATCTGGGTGCCACTGATTTGGATACTGATTTTTTATTTATTTATTAACTTATTATTATTTTTTAAATGTGAATGGAAGTTCGTGGGTAAAGTGAAAATAAATGTGCGGGTGAGAAAGATGTTCAAGCCTTTGCCTTGTTTTCATTGTTCGTGACCCCTCAACAACTCAAGCCCATCTCAACACTCCTCGAAAACGAACAAATATAACACTCGAGACAAAAGATATGACTCGACAAACACTATAGATGGGCTCGAGTTTTTAGCTTCGGGTCTCAACCAATGAGAAGTAGACAGTTTAAGAGCAATTAATGTCAAGTTTACTTGCATGGTATGCGAATAAGAATGAATAAGATACCACGAGAGTCTGGACATAAAATTTTCCACAAGTGAGAGGAGTTCTACTAAACATTAGTACTGCTGATGCACAAAATCGTGTGGACCTTGAGTCAACAAAAAGAGTGGTGAAGTGACCTTCGCGAGGGTGCTTTGGTCGTTAAGTAGAGATGATATGTAAAAAGATAAGGGTAGAGAAATAGAGACTAGTGTACGTGGTTCATCCTAAGTTAGGCTACGTCTACAAAGTTAGAGATGCATTCAATTGATTCTTTTGATTGTTTAGATGATAATTTCCACACATAAGTCCTTGTAAGGCACGTTAAACTATAGTTTTTCTCAAAAATTGTCTACCTTAACATGCAATCTATTCTGATTAAACCATTAACATGTAGGATTCTTTATGTTCGAGAGCACAAGCGAACTAGGAAAATCATTACTCTGTGAAGCAATAATGTAATTTATCACACTTAATAACAAGAAGCTAATTGAATTGTATTGATAGTTTAGCTTCAAAATCATCTCCAAATATTACTAAATGCAAAGCCCTATGTTGATAACCCTATCTTCGTGGGAACAACACTTGGACTTGTAAATCACTTTACTACGCCATTCTTGTGCAATTGCAAGTTTACATCTAGTTAAAGTTGTTTTCTGGTTTGTTTTAGGCCGAATATGGTCCATCAACAATATGTAATAAATTGTTCAAACTTAATCATCAGTTACTATTAAGTGTTGGATTTATCATAAAAAGACCCCGATAATATTAGAAGTGGACATATAGTATATATTATTAAGTTTTAGGCCTTGCGAAGAAGGCGAGTACGCCTGTACTCGCGGGCGTGTGGGGCTGCGCGTGATGTTGCAGTGCCCGATGCGTGGAGCACACGCACCTTTGTCGGAGGTACTGTGCTATGCCGCCGTCCACAATGGCACCTGTGAATTTTTCGGCGACCCATCTCGGCACGTGGTGAAACCCAAGATCCTTCCTTAGGTTTTTCGACATGCCGAATCTGAATCCGTTGTCCGTTTTCCCAAATTCGATCGTTTTAGTAGAGTTTTATTAAATGGTCTCTATTTGTGTTTAGGTGCGTTGGTTAGAAGTGAACTCGTCCTCCTTGGTTCGAGCAGCTCCCTGGTAGCGGAATAGATGTGAGTGGACCTCTTCTTAAATTGCATGTTTTTATAAAATATTAGGCTTGCAATCACGATAAGCATGATTTCATGATTTTATATTTTATGCATTATTTATGATTTATCGAATTATGTTTTATGAAACGTTATGAATTATTAGATTTACGCGTATGATATATAACGGATTTACGAATATGGTTTATTATGGTTATGAATTGATGCTTTGAGCTTTTGAGCTCCGATGATTTGATATGAGTTTTGAGGTACGTTTTAGGTGCTTATCTAGTGGGTTATCATACAACACATACACACAACACGAGTATGTAGATGTCTATGGCCATAGGACACAGTTGAGGATATTTATGACATACTCCCAGCTTCACTAGCGAAGCCAGTGTTGGATAGCTTCACTAGCCACGGCTAGTGTCGGTGTATTATGTTATATTTTCTTCTCTGGCATAACCCAAAGTCATACAGCTTCACCTTTAGGTGATGGGACCTACCATGTTTCTTTACTAGCGTAACCCAGTGCCATACAACTTTATTGTCAGGTGATGGTTATTCGTTCGGGCGACTATGATACCCCTAGATGAGTACATCATTGATGTGATTTACGGGTGTTTTACAAATTTACCTTCGGGAGGCTACATTACCATTACTGAGCACTGGTTTACACATATATGTTTTACGAATGTTTTTCATGGCATGCTAGGGTTTTCAGAAAACTTACTATGTAGTACCATATACATTTTCGAAACAGAGGGTTAGTATGTTCAGAAAGAAAATGATGTTCTTATTATTAGTATTATTATCATTATTATAAACTTTGGTCCATTCACCCTTTGTTTTGCGCCTTATTTAGGAGTTAGAATCGAGGCATACGATCCCGACGTTAAGGCACTCCCGTATCGGTATCTTCGAGCACCCACTTTCTTTGTAATCTCATTTATTTTAAAATATTCTTTTCATACTCTTCTTGATTAGTTGTATGCTCTGAACACATTCATGCAATTGCATACTTCATTATATTCAAATTTACATATTTTATTTACGTTTGTCCTTTCTTTATAACTTGCATGCATGTTGAAATGGCTTCGTCACCCTTGGGTGTCAGCCAACACGTGTCCATCCTGGTTATAGAGGGATATCGGGATCGGGGTGTGTCATTATAACGTTCCGCTACCTTATCAGTTTGGTAGTTTTTGAAAATTTGAATATGTAGCTTATGGACATGGTAACCGCGTATCACTATGGGGATCTAGATACAAAAATCTACATGAAAGTTCCAGAAGGACTTCTATTGACTGGTTCAAATAGTTCTAGACCATGAAACACCCTCTCGATTAGATTGAGGAGATCACTCTACTGATTGAAACAATCCGAGCGGATGTGGGTAAACCGTCTGAGTGAATATTTGACGAGTCAGTGTTATGTGAACAACGAACTATGTCCATGCATGTTCATCAAGAAGTCACATTCTGGATTTATGACAGTTGCAGTTTATGTCGACGACATGAACCTTATCGGAACTCCTGCAGAGCTTGAGAGAATTGCCATTCACTTGAAATCAAAATTTGAGATGAAGGATCTTGGAAAAACTCGATACTGTCTAGGCCTGGAAATTGAGCATTGATCGGATGGAATCCTAGTACCTCAGTTGAACTACACCCAAACAGTGTTGTGGCGTTTTAATGAGGATAAAGAGAAGTCTTCAAGTACTCCTCTGGTCGTTTGGACTCTAGATGCTAAACAAGATCCATTCTGTCCCAAGAAAGATGAGGAAGAGATTTTGGAGCCTGAAGTTCCATACCTATGTGTAATTGGTGCTTTATTGTACTTGGCTCAACGCACTAGACTTGACATCTCATTCGTTGTTAATCTTTTGGCTAGATACAGCAACGTGCGTATACACAGACACTGTAATGGTGTTAAAGACATTTTTCACTACCTCAAAGGTACGACGGATTTGGGCTTGTTCTACACCCACGAATCCCGGGTTGATTCTCACCTCATTGGTTACGTAGATGTTGGTTATCTGTCTAACCCACATAGGGCACATTCTCAAACGGGCTATGTCTTTATGGTTGAAGACACCACAATATCTTGGAGGTCTACCAAGCAAACGCTAGTTGCGACTTCTTCGAACCATACTGAGATTCTCGCCTTGCATGAAGTCTCGCGTGAGTGTTTTTGGTTGAAAGCAGTTATGGAACACATTCGAAGCACTAGTGGTCTTATTTCCGTCGTTGACTTTCCTGATGATTTTTGAAGACAATGAAGCATATATCGAGTAGTTAAAGAAGGGATACATCAAGGGAGATAACACCAAGCATATATCACCGAAGTTTTTTTACTCTCACCAGCAACAACATCATCAGAACATTGAAGTGAAGCAAATCCGTTCCCAGGACAACCTGACCGATCTTTTCACTAAGTCATTGCCCAAGTCTACTTTTCAGAAGCTCGTCTAAGGAATCGGTATGCGTAAATTATCTGAGTTGAATTCATTGTAGTTCTCTTATTTGGAAGTTATGTCTAACTCAAGGGGAGTATCCAGAAGCATACTCACTTGATCTCAATGTACTCTTTTTCCTACAATTATGAGCATTTTTCCCACTGGGTTTTTGCTACCTAATGAGGTTTTGATAAGGCACCTATCCTAGGATGATCATACTCCGTTGAGTTCACTACTTTCGTCCCATTTGACGTTTATTTTAGTCATTATGCATACTTCTCACTTTTCTCCTTAGTCTATGAGTTTTTACCTGCCTTAGGTTTTACTATAACGAGGTTTTGTGAGTTTTACTACCAATGCATACTTTCTTTAAATTTAAAACTCGTATTTGCCCGTTATGCCGATAACTTCATCAACCGTTCTACCTCAACTGCTAAAGACCTGATGCGAAGTTTTGTTTGAGTATTTACACACTTAAGTTGGAGTGTTGTAGTCCCATTAGATTATGAAAGTGATTGTGTAAATCTTAGTGTATCTAGGGAGATCTTGGAATATTTCCTTTAGTAAATATTATCCTATTAGAGTTGTAATCATATTAGGGTAATGATTTAACCTATCATACTACTATAAATAAACGCACAATGGGGTGATACAACACACACCTTAGAATTAAATCTCCCTTTTTTCTCTCTTGCCACCGACCCTCTCCCTCTCTAGTCATAAATACAGTTCAGTAAATTAGGTCTACAACAAACACGGAAATTTTGAAAAATAATCAAAACTTGGACCCTATAAAAAGGGTAGTGCTATTTTCACACCCCATTTTACCTCTCACACACCCTTGTTAAAATTTTGTCCATTGATCTTTTTTAATTCATTCGATTTGACGGCAGGAAATTGAAAATAGTGTGTGAGATGTAAAAATTGGTGTGTAGATATCATCATCCTATATAAAATTATAGCTGTCGTTTCTACACACATGCACATACACATACACACACACACTCACGCACATGCATGCACGGCATGCACACACATATACCATACCTACACATACACACACACGGACAACATGTATACACACATGCACATACTTATGCACCTACATACGCACACAACGCAACACACCACACACAACATGCATACACACATGCATATATATGCATACACACATGCATGTATATACATACACGCATACCACACACTGCCTGCACATACACACACTCACAGCACTCCCACATAGCCCACACACACTCCTGTAACCCAGAAAAACACACGCACAGAGCATTGCACACTCGGCCCTCACAAATCGTACCCATGCAACAGAGGTTAAAACTGAAACTCGACGATTTTACGCCGGAGTTCGTCGTCGGGATCGGGTTTGAAGTACAAGACTTGACAGAGGGTAAAACCCTCGAGTTTTCATAGAAATTCATCACCACAGATCATATAACAGCAATAATAATCAAGAGAGGTAAAGAAGGAAGCTCTGTTTCACTTGGGTTCGAGTTTGAGAGCTTCAAAGCTCACGATAATTATAACAAAGGTTGACGTAAAATACTAATATAGCCTTAAAATATAACGCGTGGCCAGCATCTCCATAAGCTTTTACTCCCAAAGCAGCAGAGTTCACCTCGGCGGAGCTAACCCTGAATCCAGATTCCATATCTGATTTCTTCACATTGCTGTTCCTCCATCCTCAACCCAAATTCCATATTTGATTTCTTCCAATTGTTGCTCCATTTTTAAAGTTTCAACTTCTGGCGGAACACAGAAGACAAATCTTGAACCCAAACCGCACATATCACCTCAGAAGTTTGAACCCTAATCCCAGAAGTCAATGTCAGACTTCCCACCGGAGATACTGTTCGACGTCCTATCACGCCTTCCGCCCAAGGATTTGATTCGATTCCTCTGCGTTTCCAAAGCTTGGAATGCCCTCATCCGCCACCACCGCTTCATCGAAGCTCATCTTCAACGCTCCATCCAAACCAATTCTTTTCGCACCATTTTACTCGAGTCGGAAGATGGCTCTCGCCCATCAAATTTCTGTTCATTGGCTTTTGACGACAGTGAAACGTTCGGGCCAGTCGTCAAAATTGAGCAGCCGTTGAAATGCCCTGACGACTATACTGAGATATTGGGCTGCTCAATTAATGTGGTGTGGTTTGCATTCGCAACGGAATCCGTGGGGATCTTGCTTTGTGGAACCCTTCAATTCAAAAGTTCAAGAAGATTCCTCTCCCAACCTTTGAGATTGAGCGACGGCCATCGCCATTTGGGGTGATCTCTGAATATGGATTCGGGTACGATTCAGCTAATCACGATTATAAAATTTTGGCAATTGTGAATTTTAATCGGAGGGATGATGCTACTGTGAGTTCTCAAGTCAGTATTTATAGCCTAAAATTCAACTCGTGGAAAAGGATCCCAAAATTGCCATGCGATGGTTGTTGGAAAAATAGGTCTAATTTCTATAATAAATCACATAGAAAATCAAGAAATAATTCATGCAATTATATATCACAATAATGTATGCACATGTGTAACCAATGTTAAATGAACATGATAGAATGGATTAGAAAAACCTAGAAAATACGGTCGAGACAAGTGTTGGACACTTTGTCCTTAAGACAAGTTTACGTCCCACTACGGTGCTCATAGTTGATCGGCGCATGTCTCCCAAGATACAACGACCACGTCCTTGTAATAGTAGCACTCCAAATCACAAGGCTCCATGAACCACGATTGTGTTGAAAACTTTTCATATGAACTCTAATAGACTCTCTAATATTTAATACACTATATGTATGTATGATGAAAAGTTCTACAATGATTATAGGGGGCCTCCCTATTTATAGATTGTAAGATACCTCTTTGGAAAGCATGTGACTATTCATGAAGAGTCAAAAGTTGCAACACTTCATTTAAGTAGACATATCTTTCTACCAAAAGGCTCCACTTCTAATTTCCATTCAATTAATAAATTTAATA
>JADOBS010301627.1:0-12398 GCA_015708375.1 Cydonia oblonga
AATTTACACATACAAATATATAAGTGCGAGTGAAGGTGTTTAAGTATAATTATACATATTCAGAGTGTAGGTAACCTAAGTGCGGTCCAGCAGGTTAAGTATTAATTATAAAATACCAGAGAGGAATTCCTACATTAGTCGAAGTCTGTTAGAACCGTCGTCGACTCCTCGTAAGCCACCAACACGCATGTCTACCTAGAACCTGGAGGGGCGCAAAACAGAAAACATGAGTGGGCAAAAACAAAGCTTTTCAAACCATTTCTCTTTCCAAAAGTAATAACCCCTCACCATAAAACCCGTATAATTTCCCAGAAAATAGAATACGTACATATATAGAAACCCTACTCGAGAATAGTAAAACCAGATATATGCCATGTCAAATATCCCAGCATGATAAGTAAGTAAGCCAGGTGAATTAAATCAATGTAATGATATGTTAGCCGGATCCACCTAGTGTGGCATGTACAGCTGAACCTATAACTCATCAAATATGCATGCACATGAGTCGGAACCACCTAGTGTGGTCTGTACGATAGGGATAGGTGTAATAAGTACGCTCAAGTGCTACGATCACATGAACATTGTGCAATAAATCGCGGGTCACCTACGAGTCAAAACCACCTAGTGTAGTCTATACGACAAGGTTGTGCACCAAACTTGGATCCAAGGTGAGCGTGTGGTGCGGGAGGTAAACATCACGTGAATGATTGTGCCCTAGCCACGGGCGAGAGCACTAACACTGGGGTGTAGGTTAATGAGCTCTAAATGCATCTAAGTATAATCATAATAATGCAACTCATAACCACCAACATATATACTCACTTGGAACTTACCTGAGCGTCTGCAACGTCAAACAATAACATACACAACAACTAATGAATATTCTAAGATATAAAGCAATTGACATTGCATTTAAAACGTAAAACCATTTAAATAAATTTTCTGGGAAAATATAAAGCATATATACATATATAGAAAACCAAAAGCCCACCCACTGGTATGTGGCAGGGTCGTAACCCCGAGTCTCGCCTGGCTGCACTCGTCCTTCGGAAACATATCACCTATATGTGAAACAACTATTTTAACGTTAATTTTAAGCACATAACCAAAACCGTGTAATAACTTCTTATACATTGCTCAATTAGGGTGATTGAATATACCATCGTGGCCTACTCAACACCACGAACATCCCCATATTTTTAGAATAATTTTTCGACGTCCTATGCGCCGGCCACGCACCGGCCACGCGCAGGTGCGTGCATGGCACACGGACGGAATCCCTAACGGCGTTAGGGAATATTTCGTTAAATAACAGCATATACCATTAACTTTACCTGACGCCGTTAATATATTCCTTCAAAGTTGACGGAATATTCCCCTTCCTTCTCTGGTGGTTCGCCGGATTTTGGCGCCAATTGTCTCTACGTCACCAGAAACTGGAAAAAAAAATTCAAATTTAAATATCTCACACAAATCTCAACCAAATTTCACAAACTTTACAAGGATTTGAAGCCCTGAACGAGTAAAACATGTTCTTACCACTTTTAAGTCCTAAAACCGACGGGAAATAGTCGGAAAATCCTTCGATATTCCGGTCAAAACTGCAACTCAAGGACTGACCTATCCCGACGTCCAAAACCTTCCAAAACTTCTCTATGATCTACGTGAAGTTGTTTTAAGACTCCTTTGAGCCTTGAGCTCGCGAGTTCCTGGGTTTTCAAAATCCTTTCTCTAAACTAAGGGTATGATTAGGTTCTTGAACTTGCAAGGAACTCGAAAGTGACCTCCACTAGTTCGATCTGTGCAAGATGAAGATGGTTGGGTGTGTGGGTGTACAGACTGTACGGACGAAGGAAAGATCAAGAAAAAGGGTAAAGATATGTACGTGTGTGTGAGTGTGTGCATGTGGTCCGGATTGGGCATAGATAAAAGGGGTCCTAAGCCCTAATTGGGCCACAATATTTAGGGTTTTCATTTAATCCAATAACAACTTAAAATTCTTAATTGGGTCCAACTAATGGGAGATATGGTGATTGGTCAATTCCTTTGCCCCTATTACACAATCGTTTATTCGTAACATTTTCGTTGCGAATCCAACTCGGCCCTAACTCGCGTCAACAATCTCGTGACGTCGAGTACAACTTAATTACATTGGCAAGAAAAATAATTTAAAACTATATACGTACCTCCATGTCACTAAGCCTCGAGGGCATTATCGTCACTTTACATACTCGGGGATAAAAATATACAATAATTTGGTAAGAGTCGTCACACATATTCTTCACACTTCTACATTAATTAAAAACTATTAAAAAAAAAAAAACCTTACTATAACAATAGCCATAAGATCTCACATTCTTTTCATTGAATTCTTTGATTTCACTTACGTTTTTATTTATTATTTATTGGTTCAAATATATTTTCTTTAACGGCTAATAGGTTGGGTCATATTGAAAGAAAAATATTGTCCTAACTAAGAACATACAAGAATATTTGAGCATACAAGCATACATATAAAACTTCAAAGTAAGCATGCACTCAAAAACAAAAACAATTCTATAAACCCATAACTTTCAAACACTTAGAAATTATTTGAGGTAGTGGCTAGTCACCTAGCGCCTCTGCAGAACCTAAACAGCATTAGACGAGAATTTTTAGAACAATGTCCTTGATATTTGGCACCTCGCATCTCAATTGAGGGAGGTGGAATTCTGCTATGTTGCTGCGCATGCCGTGGCTGCCCATGTTGCCTTACATGGTGGCGTCTTCTGGTGAGATGCTTTGGGTCTGAAATTTATTTTTAATATTTTGACAGAAGATGTAAACATTTCAATTACATTATAATAAATTCTACCTTTTGACAATTAAAAAAAAACATTCGGATAAAAACATTCGGCCAAAATTAATATTGAGTGTAAATCATAAAGGTGATGCTACGAAAATTGAAACCTTACTCATTTAGCTATAAAATACAAACAAATAATTTTCTTTGGATGGTTAAATATTCACATTGTTGAAATAAATCCAGCATTTAACCCAAATTATTACTATATGGAATTATGATGTGGTACGAGAGCTTCTTCGTAAATCATGAATTAAACAAAGTGGTTTTAGATCAAAAGTAAAATGGTGATATATAGATAATGATGAGCAACACAATAGACGGTAATCACAAGTTACAACTAGTGAAACACGACTAGTATAGATTAATTATTTACGTGAAGAGGTTTTTTTATTTTTTTTATTTTTTATGTGTAGAGGTTGAGTATTCTTTTGTTTATAGTGATACTAAATCTCCACTTTATTAAAAGAGGTTTTGAATATATATATATATATATATATGAATTATTCGAAAATTGTAGGGAGATTATATTTTTAGACCAAATTTTATAAATTAAATGATGTAGTGGTTGATAGTTGGATTCCATTTGTAATGATTTTAAAAAAAATCAACTATCAACAGTCACATTATGTTGTCTACAAATATAGTCTAAAAAGATGGTCATCGCCCTTAATTATTTATGTGAAGAGGTTAAATAGTCCCTTTGTTTTGCTTAATAAATATATTTGGTTGGTTACGTGACACTAAATTTCCACTTTATCAACAGAGGTTTTGAATCAAAATCCTATGAATTCTAGTTGCTATTATTAATCTAGTTCTTCACTTTAACTTTTCCTTATTATGTATTAATTCGGCCTTCAATTCTCCTCATCTTATGGTTTTTCTCTTATTTCACTTTGTATTACGGTTCAGTTGTGTTCCTATTCACTTGTAAGTGAGAGGTTTTAGGTTTGATTCTTACCAAAAAAGAATTTGAACTACATTACTGTTAATTTATTGTGAGGCTTAGCCTACTCTCTCACCTCTTTAGTATAAATAATATCGTTTGTTCCAAAAAAAAAAATTTACATTTTATTAATTAGATTGTAGATTTTGCTATCATATCTCTTGTATATTGATGTGATGCATGTGGAAAATCCAATTTAAAGAAAAACCCCACATACATGTTAGATGGATTAAAAGATCCTTTATTTTCCAGCCGATGCTTGTTGGCTCTAATTTTTTCTCATCCATATGTATTGGCCTTAAACTCTACTAAACAAAAGCTTCCATAATGATTCAGGCAACTGCACAAAACAATTAGTTAGACCATCTCCAACTGAGAGGGTTAAACATAACTTCGTCCAGAATTGTAGTTAATAATTTTTTTTTTACTGAACAGTGTCTGACCATACTCATATATTATCTCCAACCAAAATAGCTAAACATAGTTCACTCAATAATTTATTAGTTTTAAGTTTATACTTTAAATTTATTGGTTAATTTAATTAAACTACCTTTGAATGTTTTCAATTCTAACAATTGAATTGGAATCAATTATTGCATTTAAGGAGATGGACCCCAAAAAAAGGCTAAGAGGAGGGTTATATTTGGCCAGCCTGATGCCCTTTTGGCCAAATAATAGTCTAGTGGACTCCACATAATTATACTCCAGCTCGATTGGAGATGGATTTTTGGGCAAATCAATTTTTTAGCTTTTGAACCTTTAGCCCTCTTCGTTGAAGATGATCTTAGTATCTATTTGTGGAGCAAAATAAGTTTCATAATTGTCAATTAATAACAAAATAATGTGATTCACATTAGCAAAAAGGAGAGAGATAGAGACAATTCTCCTTATTGGTTATAAAATAATAATGTATAATGAATACATAGGCTGAAGAATTTTGTACATGAGGTAAATACATACATATAGGAATGAGCTAACCTCCATGAAAACAGCATTCAAGCAAACAAAGTGGTTGCTGACATCAATTAATGATGCCTTAAGCTTAAACAAAATTAAAGTATGATTAAGCAGCATTGTGTCATTTTTGCAAGCTAAGTCATTATCACTCACTCTCAATTTTTATAGTTATGCCTTTGCTTTCAATTTTAATAGTTTTGTGTATAGAGTTGCCACATCTTTTTCACTCACTCTCTATTTTTATAGTTATGCCTTTCCTTTCAAAATATTTCTTTAACCACTTAGTATTACAGTCTAGTGATATTCCTCTTCATTTGTAAGTGAGAGGTTTTAGATTTGATTATCGTCAAATGTGAATTTGAAGCACATTATTACTAGCTTATTGTAACTCTAAGCCCACTCCCTAACTTTTCTGTGGCTAAATATTGCTATCCCTAATCACAAGCACTACATTAGATCTCAGAAGTACTTGGATGGTCCATTGGGAAATTAGTTAATAATTTGTGGTCAAATTATCCCAACTACCTAATAATTTCCTTTTTTAATTGAAAAAAGCAACAAACAAAACATGATTAGTGTAACCAACTTTCTTATATATAAGGAAAGTTGTTTTTAACTTCTCTTTCCAACATTCTTACTCTGATAATGAAATCTAACTTAGTTTGGCTGTAAAGCTATATGCACTATGCAGAATTATTTAGGTCAAGGGGCCATATAACCCTAAAAGCCTTTTACACTGTGGTCAAGAAGTTAACTTACATTTGGTAACTTTGCTGTAGTTTGCTAATGCCTTTCGAGATTGTTTATGGAAGAAGATGACTTATGTTCCGAAATGTTTATGCTCGAAACGGTTTAATTAGAAACATAACAATATATACAGGAACAAGATCGGGAGACCCATATTTTTATGACATACATTTTGACATACTTTCTTAAGGCTCAATCTATAATTTATTTTAAGGATTTAAACTGTCCTATGTCAAATCATTATTCATCCTTGTAAAAAATTAAACAAATTCAAAACTATTCAAATCATAATTTTACTCCATTGTGACCCTCTCGGAACACATCTCATTTCTGTTTCATATTATATTGGAATTATTAAAAAATGCAGGACGTATGTAATATTTTTTTTCTTTGATTCCATGCATGGACTTCGTCATTTACGAAAAATAAAAAGACAATACCATCCGTGATCCGACCAAGTACAAATCTTACTGATCCAGACTTCCTTATTAAAATAGAAAAAGGGGGAAAAAAGAAAGAAGAGGAAATGAGCCCTACACACGGAAACTCATTAATCCATCTGCATAATAATTAAAATTTTATTATAAATTTAATTATCAAATTAGTTTGCTTGCCAGCAGGAAGACATAATATTTTCTCAAGTCAACTTGTAAATTCAGTACTCTAACTGTCCCACATCGGGTTAGATTCAGGAGTGTGATATCCACACATCTCATTTTACTTTTTATACTTTCTTTGTTAATTTCTATCCGTTGATTTTTTTTTTTCAATTCATCTCATCCAACAGCCGAAAATTAGAAAGGTGTGTGAAATGTAAAATGAGATGTGTGAATATCACATCTCCAGATTTATTAATCATATTCATTTTTATTAATTAAAAATTAGTAAAGTGGTATGATCCGTACATAATTGTGCATACACTACTATTTAACTTGATTAAAATATAGACCTTACACTTAAAGTGATTTGTAACTTTCGCAATGGCTAACCAAAGATAATACTTGACCTTTTATTTTCATTCGTATAAATGCGATATTGGGAAGAGAAAATCGAATACATAGTTTGAAGAGCATGAATAAATACTCTTAGTTCCTAGAGTTACAAGTTTATTACAAAACAAATATGTTAAGGGTTCGTTTAGATGTGCTTTTAAAATAACTTTAAATGCTTTTTCAGAATATACTTGCATTTTTACTAATAATTAGTTCTAAAAACATTTTTAACAAAAACGTTTTCAGTCATTTTAAAAGTATATCCAAACAAGCTCTAAAAATCCCCTATCACCTATAGAATATGGATTCACCAATTATGGAATAGCATAATTTGGTTTTTAGCTAAGGCTACCATATATCCTCAAATGATGACAGCTTTGAATATATTTTTTTTGAGCCATGTGACTTAAGGTACACTCCGGTTGAATAACTAGTTTAAAAGTAACACACCCACTAGAGGTGATGTTTGTTTTATGGTGTATTAGTTAGTTTGTTTCGAAAGTGATTATAAACTAGAAGAATGATTTGTCTGCACCTCCTTATAGCTTTCTAAAAACATTGCTTCTCCTTTCCTCTCCAACCCCACTAATAAACAAGCGTGACCATTTCTTCTCCAAACAAAAAAACAATTGTGACTAATTTTTCCCTAAAATGCGGATACGATGGAGTACATGTTGTGCAAGTCGTTAAGTTAGAGACAATATTAGTTTCAGACTAGTTAGTAGTGGGACGTTGTCGAGCAACCTATATGCAATCTTAACAATGTATAGTTTTATTATCAACAGTGAATGAGAGTTTTGAAGTCGATTAGAACATTTTCCAACATTAAGAAGAGAGATACGATTAGAACAAAAGCGGTTAAGGTGGTGTTCGGATATTAATCCAACATGTGTGTATTATATGTAAATTTTTTGTTAGGGCTACGTTTCCTGCCTTATGTGTGTATTATATGTAAATTTTAGTTCTCTTAGAATCTAAGAAAGAATCATCATAAAATCCTAAATCATTTTGGCCCTTTTAAGTTTTAGTGTAACCAATTCTTTTAAATGCCATGTTCCCACTACTCATTATGATTGGCAACAATCATTCATTGTATTACATTCAATCATCATCTTGGTTAAATTCTCTCCGGGTGTTTTGCATGTCAGTCATGTACAACAAATTTTACATGAAAAATAATAGAAAGTGTTTTAATTTTTTATCTTGAATAAATCCACTGCTGATATTGAGTAATTGTATGACTTGCAGAAGCTTTTACCTGACTGATAGAGAATCGACTGATGTTGGAAAAAGGGATCTGAAAAAGAGGATTTGGAAAATAACTTGGAGAAGAAGAAATTTTAGTCAAGTTGGTTGGTGAAGTTGATTATTATGCAGGCAGGTACTTAATTTTTTGCTTTTGTTTTCTGTAGTTTAGGTGATCTGATCTCTCCCTATCATTCAAGATGTATAGTATCAGTTGTGATGTACAAAGTAGTTCGGGAGATGGGATCGATATAAAATATGATGCTAGTACAAGGATCAAAATACAAGTTATGAATTGCCAACTTATAGTTCTAGTGGTTGATCATTTATTTCCACAGTCCACGCTGATAACGATCATAAACCAAAAATCATAGAGAAGAACAGAGGATATTAGAGATGATATGCTGTTTCCTGGAGCACCGAGAAATGAGATTAAGATCGAGAAGAAAAACAAAATCAGAAATTGATCTTCTGTCTCAAATCTAAAGTACCAGTTTGAAAATGAATGCCAAAATGAATAACAAAACTTGACTTGCTTGGCTTACTAACGCGAAGGAATTTTTCGTTGATTGCATGAGCTAGCCAGTCAATCTAGCTGTTTTCTTGCTTGGTGCGCTAGTGTGCCTGACTAATAAGTAGGCGTTTTCTTCACTGGGTTAGATTCCCGATCCACTCATCTTCAAACAGCAGTTCATCATTATCGTTGATCCGTCTGTGCAGCTCCACTGCAAAAGTTGTTGAGTCCATAATCGCATTTCTGAGGTATTTATATTCCGATCTGCCTTACTCCGGACTTGGAAATTCATGGTCCCACACCAGGGATATGTGAACAATGAACTAGCTCATGCGTGTTTATTAAGAGGTCATATTCCAAATTTGCAATAGTTGCAGTTTAAGTTAATGACATGAATCTCATTGGGACTCCTAAAGAACTTGAGAAAATTACCTCGCACCTGAAGTTTTAATTTGAGATGAAAGATCTTGAGAAAACCCGAGTCTGCCTCGGCCTAGAGCTTGAGCATTGTTCAAATGGTATTTTGGTCCATCAATTGGACTACTCCCACAAAGTGTTGCGACGCTTTAACAAGGATAAATAGAAACTTTCGAGTACTCATACGGTCGTCAGAAAGCTAAATGCCTAACAAGATCCTTTATGTCCTATAGACAATGAGGATGAGGTTTTGAAGGTTGAAATTCCATACCTTAGTTCAATTACCGCTTTTATTGTACTTAGCTCAGTGCACTAGACCAGACATCTACTTCACCATTAATCTTTTAGCAAGGTATAGCAACGCGTCTACACGCAGATACTGAATTGGTGTTAAAGACATCTTTCATTACCTCAAGGGTACTTCAAATTTGGGTTTATTCTTTATGCATCTTAGAATAAATCACACCTCTTGACCTTCGGAATGATGTTTGCCTTGTTGGTTATGCTGATACAACTTATCTGAACTGCACAAGGCACATTTTCAAATGTGTAATGTCTTTACCATTGGAGATACTGCATATCTTGTAGGTCAACCAAACAGACCTATTCAAACCATGTTGAAATTTTTGCCATACACGAAACTACTCGTGAATGCTTCTAGTTGAGAGCTGTTGTTGAGCATATATAAAAATTAAAAAAAAAGGCAATGGTGGGTTTTCTCCTGTCGTTGACGTCTACAATGATCTATGAAGATAATGCCGCATATCTCGACCAAATCAAGAAGGGATACATCAAAGGAGACAACACCAAACATATTGGGTCGAAGTTCTTCTTCTTCCATCAGCAGCAAGAATATTAGAAGATTGAAGTCAAACAAACTTGATCTCGAGACAACCTAGCTGACCTCTTCACCAAGTCATTGCTGAAGTCAACTTTCCAACAGCTTGTTTGAGGAATTGATATGCATAAATTTTCTAATTTGCAACATTTTTCTCATTTGGAATTTTGTCAAACTCAGGAGGAGTATTATGAAATATGCTCACTTGACCTTAATGTACTTTTTTTCGCAACAATTATAAGCATTTTTCTTTTGGGTTTTTGCTACCTAACTAGATTTTTTAATGTGGCACCTATCCTGAGATGGTTATACCCTTGTGTGTGTCTTGCAGACGTTTACTATTGAATTTGCATTAGCTCATCTTTTTCCTTAGACCGTGGGTTTTTGTCCCACCTTGGATTTTACCATAGCCAGGTTTTGTAAAACTTACTTTCTTATGCAAGTTCCTTGTTTGAGACGACTTCATGTTACTTTATTAGTAGAACGACTTCATGTTACCCCTATTTGAGACGACTTCATTTTACTCTATGCATGTTACCATAGCCAGGTTTTATGAGACCTACTTTCTTATGCATGTTACTTATCAATGTCTACGAGACGACTTCATCAACTATCTTTGCAAAATCTGATGTCATATCTACTTGAGTATTTCCACACTCAAGTGAGAGTATTGTAATTAATATTTCACATAGTGTGCATGTGTAAATCCTTGGTAAATTTGGTTTAGGATTACTTTTTATTCTAGTGATTCTTTCCTATTAGATTTGTATTACTTGGAAAGCAAGTTTCTCTCTCCTTATAGTTTACCATAATAAAGGTATTGACATAGGAGAATAACATCCTACAATTTCCTAAGCCTTTTTCTATCCATTCTTTCTCTATTGCAGCACCTCTTCTTTCAGTAAAATAGGCCCCATGCCATAAAAAAAATCCCAAATCATTTGCTTACTTCCAAATTGGAGATATAGTTTGCTTCCCATTTATCTTACATAAGGAAATGCCAAGATAATTTTATACTCTTAAGGTGCGTTTGTTGCACTAGACTATTTCGGATTGGACTAACTTCAGCTGGATTGGCTTGGCATGAACTAATTAGTACTAGAATTGTGAAACATCTTGTGCAGTGCTGGACTAGTTAGGACTAAATTTTTATTTTTTATTTTCTTATGAAAACTTCTACTTTCTTGTGCTTAAACTTAAGCTCTTTCACGTATTATTCAGTGCCCTTCAACTACTTGTGTAGATCTGGAGTGTTTCAATTGCAACTGCACAAGCTACAGGGTGTCCATAATATGTAAACGCATGAGAAAAAGAGGCAAGCTTGCTGCTCTAAAAGTGTTTGACATCTGAAACTTCTGGGCTCACAAGAACAACGCCGATTGGCTGCCATTACATGAAAGCGCGAGATTTGGAGCGGTAGCAAATACAACAACATATTTTGTGCGTAAAACGAGCTGGGTTCTGAGATTGGATACAAACAGAAGCAAACCTAATAACAATTTGGCCATGAATTGTACAAACTCAAGAATGCTGGGAAGTGTTTAGAACAGACGGCAAGTTTCACATCAATTGCATGCCTTCCAAGTTGAATGCTGCAATATATTCAAGATTACATTAGGATTAGAGAATACTTATTTACAAGGTACATATTTGAAGTACAAGCAAACCACATGATCAACCACAGATCAGTTAACAACACACATTCAAAAATCAAACAGACCTAACAAATTTCCTATTGGATAAAGATTGCTGACTAATGAAGAGTTTGTATCCACTGAAAAAATCTGACTCAGTCATGAATATGTAAGCACATCAAAATTTATACCCATTTTGCTAAAAGAATTGCAGCTTGAGGTTAATTTGATACCCATTTTGCTAACACACCCACAACACAATGGCAACAATTTACACAAATTCTAACACCAAATTCACTGATAAATTTGTACCAAAAAAAAAAAAAAAGATAAAGAAATTGTAGCAATGGTCCCTCAACTTAATCCAATTGTAGTAATAGTTTGTCAATTAAAAATAGGGAACTTTCATGAACAACTTCCGGTATTGTTCACTTTAACGAAAAACCACATTTTTACACTAAAAAATCAATCATGATACTATTCACTTCACCCTTTATTTTGTCTTTTTCGTTAAAACTCAAAGTTTTCAAGTCATTCTCATTAGTTTTCCTTTAAAATATATATGACCATAATAGTTTGTCAATTAAAAATATATGACCATTAGTCTCTTAACTCCTTAAAACATGCAGCTATGATTCTTTTCTTCAATTCCGTTCGAACTTCCGTCAAAATGAGTCACGTGTCATGCACATGAGATTGAATTAAGAGGCAAATATGGAAAATCAAATGAGAAAAATTGTAGCAATGGTCCTCAACTTTTAACCCGACTGGAGAAATGGTCCCTCAACTTTAACTCAACTAAAGAAATGGTCCCTCAACTTTTAACCCGACTGGAGAACTGGTCCCTTAACTTTGACTCAACTGGAGAAATGGTCCCTCAACTTTAACCCAATTGTGGCAATGGTCCTTCCAACATAACTCATTTTGACAGACTTAACAAAAATGACTATAGCTGCACGTTTTGATGAGTTAAAGGACCAATGGTCATGAATTTTTAGTTGATGGACCATTACTCCAATTGGGTTATAGTTGAGGGACCATTGCTACAATTTTCTCAAAAAACGAATTTCAAAACAATAATTATTATACATAGAGAGAAAATTCAATAAAGTACCTGATTTTTTTCTGAGGTTTTCTGTAAAACCCCAAAAAGGCAAAGAAAACAATGGAGATGTTGCCGTCAACGAGGTCCTCGTCGAGGATGAAGCAGCCAACAAGGTCGAGAAAGACGGAGCCCAAAGCTCGAAGCTCGTGCCGTTGAAAATC
>JADOBS010301628.1:0-12398 GCA_015708375.1 Cydonia oblonga
AGATTTATGTAGTATATTATTTTTTTGTTATAAGATATTAATTATATTTTTTAGAGTTGGAAATGCATAATATTAGAAGATTTTAATTGATTTTTAATATTTTTAGAAAATATCAAATGAGCATAAAAAAAAAAAAAAATTACATATAATTAGGTAATTGGACTCTCTCCTAAAAACCATCTATGTTTTTGGACTTGGATCTAAAAGCCCCCTTTTATTTCTCCTTTTCTGGTAATTGGTATACGATGTGTAGCACACAAGTTTGAGTAATTTAATTAATTAATATTTGCATTGAATCAATTATATTAATGATTTAGGGTAGATAATTAGTTGAATAAAATTTATAATCTGTTTTTATACAAGAGTATTTTAGTAATCAAACTGCTTTTGATTCCAATTCATCAAGTTAATTAGTAAACAGTTAATATGGAATCTTCATCATTCTCACCACAATTCCAGCTAGTTTAGTAAATATCTTTAACAAGAATCTGATTCTGATAACAACCTATTCCAACTCCTCGACAATTTTCCCTAATGTGAATACGAATTGCTAAACGAGCCATAATTGTACTTATAATGATAATTGTAATGATGATTGTGATCATTGGCGGCCTTCTCGATTACATTTGGGCTTGCTAAAGAAGGGGAAGGCAAGGTATAAATTTCAATGCAGCCGTCATTGTGCAAAAGATCAGTCAATCGAGTTGATATGAAAAAATTAATCATAATTATGGGATGATAAGGACAATGGGGAAAAGGCAATAACCATTGTCATAATTCCATGGTAATGACTAATGAAGGTCAAATGAGCACGAACACCTTCACTATGATATAATATTCATCAAACGGTTTTGTATTCCATGAAAATAACACATGATGACAATTCTATATTTTCTTGCACAAGAAATCTTAAAAAATAAAATAAAATAAATGGTAAACAATCCATGCTTGCAAAATTGCTACCAACTGCTGAAAATTGACCCTAAAATGTGACAAAGGTAGTTCTAAAATGTCAAACTGTCGCATTTGTGACTAATTGCAACGATTTGTTAATATGTTTCACATTCAGTGGTATATGAAAACAACCTTGATTGGAATAGCAAGATAAATGGTTTCATCTGTTAAGGAATTTTTGGACGGCCGCGATCGAGTTTTTAATTAATCCCATAAATAATCAACAACGACACAATCAGAATGCCAATTCTGGTAACTGTAGCAGTTCTGCAAAAAGTCTTCTGCTTTTTAACAGGGACAAGGATCCTCTCCGGATCCTCTTTGTGAGGATTTGGAGATCAATCAATCGTATCTGTTTATCGTACATGGTGCAGTCAATTTTCGTTAGGTACTATTTATATTTAATTTAAAATTTAAAATTTAAAATAATTTTTAACCGTACGTTATACGATAAACAGACACAATTGATTGATCCTCCGAATCCTACTAAAGGATTCAGAGAGGATCCTATTCCTTTTAACAGCACTACTGTTTACTAATTCATTACTTTTAAGATGTTACCCAATTAGGGTTTTTATATATAATGTGAATTTCTAGAATTTGGTGAAATCAAATGGGAATCAATTTTTCTCAAAACCTAGTCAAAACGAATCAATTTTTGGAGTGAAATTGTTTTATGTTTTTTCTTTTATGTAGTTTTTGTAACTGCTTAGAGAATAACTTTTACTTATACTTTGTTTGCATAAATGACATCTTTTTTTTGTATGTCGGTCCTTCTTAGGGCTATGTATGCTGTAATATGACCGTTTTTATTTTATAAAAGTTCGGTACCTTCTAACAAAAAAAAAAAGGTCAAAACCAATTAATATTATTAACATTTTAACCTTGAACAATTAATTAACAATCATTAACCTAAGATTCATTCGGCTTGTGGACAAAACTAAAACTAAATTGGAGTTTAATTAAGTCGAACTTGCTGCTAATTCGATCTCGTTTTCTACCCTATTTTTCTTTTGTAGCTAGCTGCAGTTTTGCAAAGCACTTACACACCATATTGTCCCTACAACAATAATTCCACACACCTTGCTCACCAATCAATTGCCCCAAAAGGTCCCAAACAATAACGAAAAGGTTCTTCTCTCTCCTTCTTCTTTTTTTTTTTAACAAAAAATTTACTATGCTCCGGTCTATCTCAAATATCCATATATTTAGCTATTAACTCTTGGTTATTGAATTTTTTTAAAATTTTTTTATCAAGAATCAAACCGTCAAAATCTCAAATGTATGAACATAGTAGAGAATCGAATCTCATAACTTCAATTATTTTGTTGAGTCCTTGGATCCTGCATATAGTTTGAGCTTCATCATGGTCACATCACAGACTCTAACCCCGTTAAAAAAGCTGCATAACAAAAAGTGGCATCTAGTGCCCTTTAACTATTGGCTAGCTAGGATGGTCCATGCAGAAAAAACATTGTATCGTATTTACCAAGTACCTTACCTCACCTCGCAGTACATTGCAAGGACCACACATATACCTAGCTCACATCCATATAGTTACAAGTTTCAAAAACCCAGCTCAAACAAACTGTACATCCAGCACAGCGAGCTCTCCTACACCAGAGAGTTATTTACACAGAGCAGCACCCGTCTTTTGTGGGTGTCCACACCAAAAAAATTGACCTTGAAAAATAATTATACGACCCTTAAAAAGTAGGGTTGGCAGAGTTTTGGTTTTTTGGGAGGGAAGAGTGGGAGAGGACAGATTGACATAAGCTGATATGCAAGCATTTGAACCATTAACATATAAAATCTGGGTGAAAGTTACGTAAGCCTGATTGTTAAGCATTTAAAACTGCTACTACGTACTTCCAGTGTGGCAGCGGAGAGACCAGAAAAGTCCAGAGTTCATCAGGGAAAGATATAATTTTTTTGGGGACTGCAGATTGCTAGGGGACGCAGGGTGCGCAGTGTGCACATAGGGTGAGGTCAGCGTGGTGTAGGTGTAGAGTAAATGTGGAAGGAGGAGGAGGAAGGAGGAGAGAGATGGATAATATGGTAGGCGGCGGAGGCTTCCTTTAGAGAACCACCTCCTTTTGACAGACCACCCTATTAAAATTGCTTCCCACTCTCATATTTTCTCTGCGTGTGCCTCACATTATATATTGATTATATAATCCCTAGTGTTAGATTATATATTGATTATAATAAATCTAGTGTTAGATTACATATGTGTTAGATCATATTTTCTCTGCGTGTGCTTCAAGAAGATTGAAATTTAAAATAAACCTAGTGTTAGATTATATATTGATTATAATCCCTTAATGTATCTTTAATTCAAAATAATTAATGTGCATTTTATTTACTGTCTCCCATTAAATATTTAAATGTATTAATATACAAATTTTAATTTATTTTTTGACCAAAAAAGATTTTTTTAATTTATTAATTTAATTTAACATTCTTCAAACTTGAAAGACTCAATTAATATACCTAAATGTTAGTACCGAAATGTGTGTACCGAAATGTATTATATTGAACTAATGTATTCAAATGTTAGTATCGAAATTTATGTACTGAAATATATGCACCGAAATGTATTATATTAAATTAATGTACCTAAATGTGTATACCGAAATGTATGCACCGAAATGTTAGTGCCAAAATGTATTATATTGAATTAATGTACCTAAATGATTGTATCGAAATTTATGTACCGAAATGTGTGGACCTAAATGTATGCACCGAAATCTTTTATAATGAATTTAATGTACCTAAATGAAGAAGATAAAGTACAAAAAAAAATATTCTATAACAAAAATTAGTTTATTTAAATGTTTACAATAAAATATATTAGGATAAATGAAATGAAAATGAAAATTATAATGAAATAAAATTAATACATTAAAAATTAGGAAGAAAATGAGAAATAATTAAAAAATCAAAATATAATTTATAAATGAGGTTATTAATGTATCAAAGGACTAAAATTAGATTTTGATCTTACTCATGGTTTTAATCTAAAAGTCTTATTTGTCAAGGATTAAAATGAAGTTTTCTAATACACACACTCAAACACACATGTATAATATTAAATTGCATACAAAAACATATAAATACGATCCAATCAGTACTTATTTTCGTTTTCTAAATCTCGGTTGAAAGAAATTAAATGTGTTTTGGAATGTCTAATTCGTGGCATATATGTAGGGTTAAGGCTTAAGGAGCAAGTAATGACATATAAGTTTACTTTCATCTTCTGAGTTCACATATACATACATACATATACAAACACACACACAGAGTAATTTATATTATATTAGAAATTCTCTCATCCGAACGTTAATGTCCGGACTTAATCCAGATGTGCCTTCAGTCACCCAACTCTGTGCATGGCTGGTTGACAACGTGTTATATTTCACGGTGCCAATCGCACCTCGCCTCACGCTCGTTTCCCTCAATTTTTGCTTCATTTTTTGTTTAATCTTCTATAGAAAAATCTTTACAAGTCAAAAACTACCATTTTTTTTTTCTTTTTGAAAAATGAGAAACGTGTTTGGAAATCCATATTATAAAGTTAATTTTCAGAAAATTGTTTGATGACAATCCAATTTAATGGTCTTTTAGTTTTGATGTTATGGAAATGCAATTGCATAAATTTTTAAACATGGCTTGAAAATTCAGGCATACTGGAAATTATTTCTGAACATGGATTTTGAAAGATCAGTCTTACATCATGTGTATTGTCCAAGGTAAGATAAAGGTTTGTTAGGCTCTCGAAATCAAATTAGGACAATCGTTTGTCCTATAGCTATAAGATATCCATATCAATGTTCTATACAACGATTTGGCATTTCAACAAGTTTTAGCTACATTCCTTAGCATCGATCAAATATACACGATCTGTTTAAGTGCGCGCATTCAACTTTATTCACAAAAAATACATAATCAATCATGTGATGAGTACCCCAAATGTGTTACAAATCATTGTAATTTGATTTTAAAACAACTTATAAACATAAAATCTCCCAAATAAGGTTCCCCATGCATGATAACCTTGCAATTTCAAGTCATTAACTCCCTTAAAAATACTTGTGGCTGAGAAATTGGGGCGATAGGGTTGTGGAAGAGCAATGACATCCCATTGGTTGCGCGTGGAGGAAAAAAAAAAGAAAAGATGCACTGCGGTCCCATGCAAAATGTGTTATGCGTCCTTCTTCCTAGAGAGATGGGTGGACTAGTTTATTACACCAATTAATGAGAATTAGATGGGGAAAACATTGGGATTGGACCACCTCATCATCTCATCCCACAGAGTCCCTAATTTTGGGAACATTTTTCACAACTCTGGGCGCATCTGTTCTCTCTTTCTTTCAATTGTGAAGAAACTCCCGGAATTTGTTGGTTAATGAAAAAACAGTACACCTACTCAGAAGAGAAAATGGAAAGGCCGAAAAGGGTCCTACCATTTTCACCGTTGTCCAATTACAATAAGCCCTTATTTTGGCTCACTGAAACCCCATCTGAAAAAGCCTGGAACACAACTCCCATCATACGAATCACTTCTTGGGATTCGATCCCCAAATCGACAGAGTTTTTTTTTTTTTTCGTTTTCCTTTTGATCATAAAATATCACGTCATTTTTCCATTGGGATTTTGGGGTTGTGAGTTTTGATGTAGAAAATGATTCTAGTATGTGTTAGTGTATATTTTGTGTACTTGAAGAAGTAGAGTAAATCCATCGAAACAACGGAATTAGTGCTAGTACTTTGCAGGGCAGGTTGGGTTTAAATTATTTTTAATTAAAATTTTAACTATTTAATTAATTTGATTGGCTGAACAATAATTTAATATTTGTTGGGTATGAAATAATTGAGGAGGGGTGGGGGAAAGGTTATTAGAGAATTCTCATTCTAGGAAGTCTATTTTGGAGGTATTTATATCATGCTGCATTGACCCCCACTTGATGAGAGAGAGAGAGAGAGAGAGAGAGAGAGAGAGAGTGAGAGAGAGAGAGGAAATGAAATGATGAACATGGTAAGGAGGTCATCATCAAGCCCTATCTGATCATATCATCATCTTCTTCTATTTCTGATCGATCGAGGAGATATATATAATTATATATATATATATATATATATTTTGGATCTATCTTTCTTTCTTCCTAGGTTGTTCTTTCATGGCTTACTTTGTTGGCTTCTTAGGAGAAGTCTTCTCCTAAAAAGCAAAAGGACCTCCACACTTCTCCCTCCTCCCCCTCCTCCTCCTTCCTCCTCCTCCACCATCCATTATAAACCTCCACCACTTCTCTTCAACAACTTAATCTGTAAGCCCTCCTCTCTTTCCTTTATCCGATCGAAGAGATTCCTTTTATATGTTCCTTTTTCATAAATTCTGATGATTGATCTTGAAATAGACTGATCATATACTTCTCCTTCTGTTCTAATGGGAATCTAATGATTAATTTTCTCTTTTCTTTTCTGTGGCAAGGGATCTTGACGGAATAGTAATTGCAGAGAAAAAAAGAGGGTATCTTTCACCCCAAAAAAAAAGCAGTAAAAGCAGAGAGAGAAAGAGCAAGAAAGGAGAAGAAAAGTTTGAAGCTTTTGTTTTCATGGCAGGAGAACTGCTGAGTAGTGAAGCTAACAAGTCAAGGAACAACATGGCATCTTCCTCAGTTAGTGGATTCTGCTACTCTTATGATGTCTCATCCAGCAATCCTACAACCACCCACTTCACCACCAATCAGATTCAAGACTTTGGGTCAAACCCTGCTGAGATCTTCAACCTCACCACTGGCATGGAGATGATAGGGTTCCCCAAGCAGCAAAATGACACTTCTAACCCTGCAGCTTCATCCATCTGGAATAAAGCTGGCTTCTTTGGTAAACAACAACAGCAACCTGATTTCACAACTGGGATTTCAGAAACCAGCACTGATCATCATCATCAGAACAATCTACTGGTGGGAGGACCTCCACATCATCATCATCAACAATCCAATGGTTGGCAAGAGAATAATAATAATAATAATAACAGGTTTCCGTTGGATGATTCTTCTTTGAGGTGTGTTTTTCCATGCGAAGGAAATGAGAGGCCAAGTCAAGGCCTTTCACTCTCTCTCAGCTCAAACAATCCTTCCTCTATTGGGTTGCAGTCCTTTGAACTCAAACAGACCAGTCATCATCAGCCACATCAGCATCAAGACCATCAGGATGATGGTGAGGACGATCACATGAGGTTTATGCAAGATGGGTTTTTGGGAAAAGCTGCTTCTCATGCTTCTGCTTCTGGGGCAAGCAGTCTTCAACATGAAGGACTGTTCCAGCTGAGGAACTCAAAGTACTTGGGCCCCGCCCAGCAGCTTCTTAATGAGTTCTGCAGCCTTGGAACAACAAAGCCAACGACTGCTGATACACAAAAGCAAAATCCCCATAAAAACAAACAGTGGGGAGAACAAGAGGACAATGGTAGTACTAGCTCTTCAAGAAACAAGCAACAATCCAACATTTACTCCCTTGAGTTTGTGGAGTTGCAGAAGCGAAAAACGAGACTGCTTTCAATGCTTGAAGAGGTAAATAATAGTAAACCCCATCCTTTATTTATTTAATTTTTTTTTATAATTCCTCAATAGTATTAGAAGGCAAAATTAAAAACTTTTTACTCGGGTTGTGCTTGATTAATCTTCTCAATTAATATTTAATACCCAATTCAAATTTTTAGATTTTTATTGTTATTAAGGTTAAAATTTGAGACTCTCTCTGAAACCCATCTTTGGTTCTTTAATTATTATCGTGATCATATGTGTGTTTGTTTTAGGTGGAGAGGAGGTACAAGCACTACTGCGATCAGATGAAGGCGGTGGTGGCGTCGTTTGAGGCTGTGGCAGGAGCTGGGGCTGCTACCGTGTACTCCGCCTTAGCGGCGAAGGCCATGTCGAGGCATTTCAGGAGCTTGAAAGATGGGATTGTGAGTCAGATTCAGGCCACAAGAAAGGCCATGGGAGAGAAGGACCCGGTGGCGCCTGGCACGACGAGAGGGGAGACTCCAAGGCTTCGGATTCTCGATCAAACACTTCGACAGCAGAGAGCATTTCAGCAGATGAACATGATGGAAAGCCATCCATGGAGACCCCAACGTGGCCTCCCTGAAAGATCAGTCTCCGTTCTACGAGCTTGGCTCTTTGAACACTTTCTTCATCCGTACGTCTCTCTCTCTCTCTCTCACCCTCTCACCCTCTCTCTCTCTCTCATAGAACTAAACAACAAATTAGATTTTTGGGGAGAATCAATGTAATAAGAGAAGAAAGGAAAAGAGAAAGAAAAAAAAAAACAATTTGCTGATGTTAGTGATGATTTTCTACTGGCTAACTAATCGTCAATAAGGCAAGAGTTTTATGATCATCAAATCATATCTTGTGTGGCCTCAATCATTTTTGCTAGACATTGAAAATACAATACAAACTCTTTGGTTGTTTCTATCCACCTCCTTTCAGATTCCAAAAAAAAATTTATTTATTTTTGTTTCATTTTACTTTCAATCATGTCATCAGTTTTCTTTTGCTTGATATTTTTCCTTGGCCCCAAGCTCTCTATGTTGTGTATTCCATTGTGGGTCACTTAGTCTCTCATTCAAGATTTTCTAATATGCTCTAGAGTATCTTATACGTCAAGGTTTTTGACCGTTTGATCTTAATCAAAAGAAAGAATGACGAAAATCTAACGGTCAATAACTTAAAGTACCCACAATAGAATTTTCACTCATTCTACTTCTTAGGGAAAAAAACCCTCTCTCTCAAGAAATAACAGTAATATATTTATTTGTGTATTTAATTACGAAAAACTGCAAATAAAGAAAGCAACAAAATGTTTGTGTGAAACTTGTTGCAGGTACCCAAGCGATGTCGATAAACATATCTTAGCCCGCCAAACGGGTCTCTCAAGAAGCCAGGCACGTCCACATCCTTCTCTTTCTCAATCCCTCCCATAATATAATTCAAATTTCCCCACCACTTAATTAATATATATTATTATGGGGCATATCTTCTTAGGATCCATAGTTTAGTTGAATAATATATTTGTACATGATATTATATCATATAATAATGTATATTGTAATCCAAAATCTATGTCACCATTAATCATATTATATATGTGACGCCTTTTGTTGCCACATGGATGTTTCAACAGGTCTCCAATTGGTTCATTAACGCAAGAGTTAGGCTTTGGAAGCCAATGGTCGAAGAAATGTACATGGAAGAAACAAAGGAACGTGAAAACAACATGAACATTAGCAACATGACCTCCTCAGATGGTATCGCAACCGATCCCAGCCCGCATCAGTCCCGGCCCGAAGATGAAAAGCCGACTCACGATCAACTCGTCCGAATAGACTCCGAGTGCCTCTCCTCCATCATCACCTACCCGGAGAAGAATCATGACTCTAGAGGCAGCAAGAATACCACCTCAAGTCACCACATGCACCCGCATCAAAATTTTGGGAGGGTAAATGAGTCATTCGGGACCATGGAGCTGGATTTTTCGTCGTATAATCATCATCAACAGCACTCTGGAGGGACGGTTTCTTATGCTAATGATCATCATCACCACTCAAATCAGGGTTTCAATGGCGGTGGCGGTGTGTCGTTGACATTAGGGTTGCAGCAGCACAGCGGAAATGGGGTGAGCTTAGCATTCTCTCCTGCCTCACAGAGCTCTCTATTTTACCCTAGAGATCACATTGAAGAATGTCAACCGGTTCAGTACTCGCTATTAGATGGGGAAGGTGAGAATAATTTGCCTTACAGAAATTTGATGGGGGCACAGCTGCTACATGACTTGGCAGGGTAGAAGACAACCACAACAACATTTCTCAATCGGGTAGTGCAAGAGGTTCACTAGTGGGGTTTTAATTTGATTTTGTGCCACAAGGATGGTGATGAATTGGTGATTATTGGTAATAGATAATTAAGTAGTTTAATTAGGTAATAATATATGAATATATATAGCTGAATACTTCATGCATACATAAAAGGCTATACTGGGTTAGACAACAATTATATGGTGCTCATCGTCTTCATGGCTGGCCGGTATAGCTTTTCTGGGCCCTCTGCTTTTTGAGAAAAAATTTGGAAGGACATGTTTATTATTGTTAGGCTAATTTGGAATTGCCAGTGATTTGGCTCAAAGGTTATACGATAATTTTTTTTTTTTTTTGTTATTACAAGCGATATTACTACTCTAAGCTAAACTAGGAAAAGAGGAAGAGTTTAAACCCGAAACACATTAGACTGAAGAGAAAGATACCCTATTTATTAGGACAATTCATCACTTGCAAGATTATACGATTTTTGTTTCCTCTTCTAGGTAGAATCTGCTTTTCCAAAGATTTAACCTAAGCAGTTAGAAATCTCTCTTTAATTGCATTTCTCCGTTATTTGTGGTTGGGCTAATTAAGCTAGGTGATGATTGAACCGTTTGTGGCTCTTGTTTAAGTGAATACTTTTGCTTTTATCAGTTTATGTGGTTCTCTATAGAGGCAATTAAGTTTAGCAGCACAATTTGGTGTTGGGTCCTTATATAGTTTTTTGTTGGAGATTAAGACAAATCCTCAAGGAAATTACAAAAAATATCGTGATCGTTTTTTTGTGTGTAGTTGTGGTCCCTAATCCATGAGGCTCGTGAAAAGATGATATTTTTCATGCCAATAAGAATTGGTCTCCTTTTTTTTATTTGTGAACTTAAATTGGGGATTGGTTTATCTATATGCTTCTGCTTTTGTAAATGAAAAAAGGTGCTTTTATTAGCTGCGTTTTTAGATAGTGTGAAGGGCATTAGGGTTTTGGGATGCACCTACCCTTGGTTGAACACGTACGTGCACACCAATGAAATTCATCAGTTATGGATTAAACCAGTGCTCTATATTGCATGCAGACCCAATGGCTAAATTAGTTAAATGTAAAAATGGATGCTGATGAGTTCCATGCATAAAATATTAAAGATTTCTCACCAAACTATTGTGTAACAAATCAGATATATTTTACGTAAAACTCTTATGTTCTTCAACAATTAAATCATACAAAACAAAACAATTAGAAGGAAAAGGCTAATCAAGAAAAGGTAGTATGTACGCGATTCAACAATTAAATCATATAATATAGGTGAAATTAAGGTGTACAAATATGCTTGATTATATTGTTGACATGCAACAAAACAAATTAATCATGAGCATGTGATCATGGGTTAAGTTTGTGAATTTCCCTGGCTATTCTTTTGAGGCGATAGCCCCCAATATACTGGAGCATTTAGACTTAAGGACCTAAAGAAAATTATTTTTTCATTATAACCAAGATGCTTTTATAAATTTAGTTTTAGTCCCTAACATTAAAACTCATTATCAATCATATTAAATACCCCTGCCCACTTTTATTATTTTCAATTTTTTTCCCCTAAAATACCTAATTTAATCATCAATAAGACCTTAAAAATAGAAATTTTTATTTCTACATATCAAATTTAGTAATTTAAAATGAAAGACTTTTTAAATCATTTTGCTAATAAGAATTAAGCTATATAAAAATTTATACATACAATCACGAAACCAAACAAATAAATTAATATGCAGACACAATAAACAATATACACTATAAAGGTACCTGAATATATACATGGGTGCATATATATAGGTACATATATACATAGGTTCATATGTATAGGTACACAAATGTACATATAAATGCATATATATAGGTAACATATATACATAGGTTCATATATATAGGTAACATATATACATAGGTTCATATATATAGGTAACATATTTACATAGGTTCATATGTATAGATACACAAATGTATATATAGGTGCATATATATCGGTTCATAAATATATATTTATGTACAGATGCACATGTACACACAATATGTATACATATATATACGTGCATATAAACATATATGTATTGTTACCACTTAAGTAATTTTTGTACCCATATTGAATACAAATTAAGTAAAAATATTCTATTTATAATACTAAAAATAAAGCAAAACAAAAGTTAATAATTATTAGCTAAATTTTAGGTGATATATAAAGTCAAATTATCAAAATCAGTATTTAATCTTACACCCAACTTTAATGAAAAATAGATCTTATTTAGGGATTATAATCTAGTTTCCTATTGAGTTAATTCTATGCTTTCTTATAGTTTTTTTTTAGAAAACTTCATTTTAATCCTTGGCAATGATGATTTTTAGATTAAAACCATGAGTAAAATCAAAATTTACTTTTAGTCCCTTGATACATTAATAACCTCATTTATCAATTATATTTTGATTTTTTTAATTATTTATCTTTTTCTTTCTAATTTTTAATGTATTAATTTTATTTCATTATAATTTTTATTTTCATTTCATTCATCGTAATATATTTTGTTGTGAACATTTAGAT
>JADOBS010301629.1:0-12401 GCA_015708375.1 Cydonia oblonga
ATTGAGAGAGAGAGAGAGAGAGAGAGAGAGAGAGAGAGAGAGAGAGAGAGAGAGAGAGAGAGAGAGAGTCGGTGAGAAATGAGAGGAAGAGAACTGATGCAAGTCGTGCACGTGACTGAAGGATTTGGTGCCAAATCGTGAAATATGCAAATATGTTTGTATTCTATAATTGTAGCTTTTTAAAAGGCTTAGAAAGTTTGAAAGCTTTAATATTAGTTATGGAATCGTGAAATATGCAAATATGTTTGTATTCTATAATTGTAGCTTTTTAAAAGGCTTAGAAAGTTTGAAAGCTTTAATATTAGTTATGGTATGGCAGCTTTCGTGCCACGAAATTGCTTGGAAACAAATCATACCATATTCAGCACATGTATGAATAACTTGCTCACCAAACATCTTAGAAGCAATCAATTGTCTCTCGCTCCAATATTGAATTTGAATACAGGTCTCTTGCTAATGCATGTGTCGAGATCAAAAGGCTTTGCTTTCTCTGTGTTCGATGTCTTTTTTGGTTTTGCATCATTGTCACTGTGGTAGCGAATTTCCGTTGTATTCAGTCTTGATGAAAATGTACTTACAAAACAATCAACACTTTTGATAAAAATAAAAAATAAAATAAAAACTAAGCCTCACGCGTCCACAAGGTAGGGTTGGGGGGCCCAATGGATCTTTGATGCCTAAATTAGTTCCTCACTAATATATTGAGATAATGGTGCAAGTATCCTTAATTCATTGAAATACGGATTACTTACTTGGATGAAGTCAATATTCAATTGGGAACGTATTAAAGATGAGATTTGATAATTGATATCTACCCTTAATGCCTTTGGCTTTTCCTTGCTATGGGCCGTATTCAGCTGCTTGGACCTTCAGGGTGCTGAGCTGCGCATGAGAGTATTTGAGAAGCTTGTCCATTTAATGAGGGCAATCTTGTATTTCTTGAGAAAAACGTGTCTTTTAGGATTTTGGGATTATTTTAGGCTCCACAAATGCTCTCACATCTGCTGGGCTGCATGTAGGAAAAAGGCAGTAGGTGTAGAAGTCTCAAGTTGTCTCCCCAATTTGATGTAGATCTCCTTTTTTGACTTGGAGATAGACTCTTCTAGGAAAGGGAAACCAATTGCCACCAATATCTATTTAATTCTGCCTTAAGCAGGGGGATTAAATAAATTTGGAGAACCAATTTTTATCCTTTCAAGGAAGAGAGAAGCTAGAGGAAATTTGTTCCCCTTCCCTAGCTTTCTTCTTCTCTTGCCCTTGCAAAGAATCGTTTCTTGTTGCTCTTCTTCTTCTTCGCGCTGCATCAAGGTAAGAAAAAATTTCATTTTTCTTCTTCTTAATTTTCTGGAGCCTCGAGGCTTGAAAATTTTCCTCGGCGGCTTGAAAATTTGGCTCGGCGAGGACGAGGATTGGAACGGGTGCTGCTGTGTTGCAGGTGGTGTGATGACGGGGATGACTTAAATTTATAGAATCACAACAAAAGCAATAACTCAAATCAATTTAGTCTATCCAATGTTGGTAGCACATAAGAATTTTCATTTCTTTTTTTATCAACAAGTTGGAACTAGCTTTTAGAAGGCTTTGAAAGTTTGAAGCCCATAATATTAAATTTGGTATGGTGCTTTCGTGCCAGGAACTGCTAATTGTAAACGAACCAAAATAAAATATAAAATAAAATAAAATATAAAATAAAATAAAAAACAATACCTTTTACTTCCTATAAAAGTGTGACCTACCAGAAGTGGAGAAATAGAGAACCAGCGTGACCTACCAGAAGTCGAGGAAGAAAACTTCTCATTCTGTTAGCTCTTTCCTGGGTCATTAAGTCCCTGCTTCCGTTTCGCCGAGTACCAAATATCCCTTTAATCTAAACAACATTATATATACGACTAAGTTCTTAGAGGCAATCGAGTTTGCTAACGAAACTGCAAGTGCTAAATTGTCTTGGTAGTTAAAGTCTTTTTCTTCAATCCACTGGTCCCGAGTGTAGCTTTAAAATGACTGCTTCACATCATAACATTCCATCCCCACCAGCAGCGACGCTGATTAATGGCAGTAATAGTGGCGGGTTCATGCCGATGCGTCGCCACAGGATGATGATGCATATGTCATTCTTCTGGAGCCACAGCGCGGAGGTTCTCTTCACGGGTTGGCCAGGACCCGAACGCCCGGCCATGTACGCCATTTCATTGGTGTTTGTCTTCCTTCTGGGCGTGCTGGTCGAGTGGCTCTCTCACAGCCGGCTAATCAAGCCCGGAACTAATATCGTCACGGCGGGGCTGCTGCGGACGTGTCTTTACACGGTGCGTTCGGGGGTGTCGTATCTGGTGATGCTCGCCGTCATGTCGTTCAATGGGGGCGTTTTTGTTGCCACGGTTGGTGGGCACGCGGCTGGGTTCTTGGTGTTTGGGAGCGGGGTTTGGAAGAAGTCGGGCGGTTCGGGTACTGAGAGACCGTCAGATCTTCCTCCCATGACGTGCGGATAATGGATTGTGGGGTGGGTTTTACATGTTTGTGTATATGCACATGGTGCATTGGCACTAGTAACTGCATGTTTGTAATATTTGGAATTAGAACTGTATTAATAACTTAACGAAAGTTTTATACATCCTGTTGACCTTAAAAACTACTAAGCTTACGTGGCTCGAGTAATTAATAAGCTAATTACGTCATTCGGTTATGTGCAGGGTGTGCCAACTCATCGGTCAAGTTTGGCCGGGGAGTAAAATATGTTGATGTGGCATTGGGCACGCTGCTAACTTGTTGATCTGCAACTGCGGCCGAGGAAGGAACACGTCTTGGCCTTCGGGTTCTAGAGCCTGAAGACAAGGTTGCTAGTTATGCGAAGTTCAATATCACATTCGGCTTTCAATGTGCCGAACGTAGTAACCTATAACACCTCACTTCGCCGAGAAGACTGATGAGATGACCTCTACCAACAAGGACTCGAAATTCCTTGTCAACCAACACGTTTTGCATCCGGATTGATGCGCCCTGGGTATTCCTTCATGTATCTTTGTAATCGTTTGGGCTGCCTCTTCTGGGCCAAGACATAATAACAACATACCATCTTCACCCTTTCGATACAACTCATTTTGGTACATTACGTAATTTGTGGCATGTACCCTTGTTTTGCAATCATGGTTGCCATTGGGATTATCAAGATATTGCATAATTGACCTTCTCCAGTCGTCGGGTAGTGTCTTGACCGCGCAAACATCTACATGCTCTTTTTGTTCCAACAATGAAGGTAGGGACATAACTTGTGTACAGATCATGTGGTCGTGCTGGAGAACTTGTTGATTAACTAAGGCCGGGTGTGGTCGTCGCACCACTGGTATGACCTGGCCTAGCTTGTCCCCCAGGAGTTGTGCTCCGGAGACTATTTAAGCCAATTCGTCTGCCTCAGTGTTTCGAACTCGTGAGATGTGCTTGAATGTAATGTCTTGAAATGATTTGGCCAAATAACTAGTAGCCATATGATAAGGCGCTAGAGTACAACTCATGCAACGAAAAGTTCCATTGAGTTGGTTAATCACAAGTTCTGAATCGCCAAGGACAAGCACGCCGGCTGCCCTCAAGTCATGAAGGACGTTAAGGTCGATGATAAGGGCTTCGTACTTAACCTGATTATTTGTACAATCGAAATCCAGCTTAAGAGCAAAATACCATCGGTAATGATCCGGGGATTGGATGACTATCCCAACGCCAGCTGAGGTCGAAGTACTAGAGCAGTCAAAATACATCATCCAATGATTATCACGTGTTTCCAACATGCCAATTTCAACGTCGTTGCCCCTAAAATCATATGGGGAGGGATGTTGGGCTAAGAAATCGGCTAACGCTTGTCCTTTTACAACTTTCTGGGCCACGTATTGCAAACTAAACTCAGACAGTGCCATTTTCCATTTTCCAATTTGGCCTTTCACTATCGGATGAGTAAGCATATAGTGAATAACGTCTGTGTTAAGCAATGACTGCATAACAGAATAAAGCATGTAATGTTGTAGCTTGGACGCAGGGAAGAACAAATCAAAACAAAGTTTCTCGACGGGTGAATAATTTATCTCGGCTGAGTTAAGATTTCGGCGACGTTTCGATTTGACTACAACATCATTGATATAGACCTCACTGATGGTACCAATTAAATCATGAAAAATAGTGTTTATAGTGCGTGGGCAAGGTTCAAAAAGACGATAGGCGTTAGTCGGGCGGCGGGCTGGGGCTTCGCGCCTAGGCGGCTAGGCGGGGTCTAGGCGAGCGCCTAGGCAGACGAGACGGATTTAATTAATTTATTATATTTCGTGTAAATAAGTATCTGTTTATACTTAAAAAATATATAATTTCATTATTAACTATAAAATTGAAGATATATATATAAGTAATGTAAGAATTTTAAGTACATAGTTTGAAAAAAAACGAAGAACGATAAGAATATATAATATATTTGTTTAACAATGGTGGAAATCCATTTGATAGAGGGGAGTCATTATTATCTTCCCGAGAGGTGGCTTTTGAAGCCTTGGAAATCGGCAAGGCCTTGAAAATAGATAATAATATATAATATATAATATACTTGTTTAATAATGATGGAAATTCATCTGACAGTGGGGAGTCATTATTATCTTCCCCGGGAGTCGTTGAAGCCTTGGAAATCAGCAAGGCCTTTATCTTTTCCTCTCCCTTCCATTCTTCTGCTCTGCCTGATTCCCTATCTTCTCTGCCTAATTTCCATCTTCTTGCTCTGTATGATTTTCCAAAATCTAATCACAAGTCCGGTCAAATTCCTCAAGCACATCGAAGAAATTCTCTCCGACGAAGAAATCTGAAGCTTCCAGGTCAAAGTTCTCGTTTTTTCTGTAATTCCACTGTTATTCTAATTCCTTCTACATATCTCTTTCACGCTCACTCTTCCCTCATGCTCTCTCAGTTGCTCTTTTCAAATTTTATGTCGTCGCCCTTGCGATGTAGTGAAACGGCGAAACGTATAATATTTTAATAGAACCCTCGCGGAGGCTCCTTAGCCCAGTGCCTAGCCCCCGCCTAGCCAGCCTAGTCGGCTGCCTAGCACCACCTAATACCTTTGCCGATTTACTGAACGTTTTTGAAATAATCGTGGCGGCGGCCGCCCAGACCGTGTTTTAGAACACTGTGCGTGGGTATATGGCCCTGGCGTTTTTCAGACCAAATGGCATGACTACCCATTCGTAAGTCCCGAGTGGACCCAGGCAACGGAAAACACTTTTGTAGACATCGACCTCAGCAATGAAAATATGGTTGTAACCAGCATGGCCACCCATGAAAGATAACATCTCATGGTTTGCTGCTGTGTCGATTAATAAATGTAAGATTGGCATTGTATATTCATCTTTAGGGGTTGTCAAATTCAAATTTCAAAAATTGATACAAATATGTAGAGCACCACTTTTCTTTAAAAATGGGAAGATGTTCGCCAACCATTCGACATATCGAGCTGTCTGAATAAACCCGGCTTTTGAAAGTCGAACAAGTTCATCTTTTATGTCAAGTTATACTTCGGTCAAGAATCGTCGAGAGGGGTTGGCGGAATGGTTTACAACTAGGTTTGATGTGTAATTCGTACTCAACGAGCATTCGATCTAAACCAAGCATCTCATGGTAAGTCCAAGCAAAACAATCCTTAAATTCCTTAAGTAAATTACAAAGCTCGATTTTCATAGGTTGGGTAACAAAGCACTAGTAAATAAAGGTCGCGGTTTTTCGACCGTTCCAATATTTATTTCCTCTAAAGGATCATTGACTTGTACCCGACTGTCTTCGAGCTTGGTCAAGGCAGCTTGAACCTTGTCAAGTGATAAAACTGGATTGTTGTCTCTTTCGACGAGAAACTTTACCAAGTTCACGCCCAAATTCAGTTGTTTGGAAATAATATGCCAAGTTCCTGCGTGTGGGCAGGATCTGCTTGATCTTCTTTAACTGGCGCCAGGGTATGTTCATGTGGTATATCCACTAGAGTCTTCTCGTTCTGTATGTCGACCTCTAGTTTGCTCGGTTTTGGAACTAGGTTTTGTTATGGTGATGTCATACAATTTTTCTCCTGATATGCGATGCGGGTGTCTCTCGTGTCAATGTAAGCATCTAATCGTGCTATGTGTTCATTTTCATTAGCCGTAAGGCTGAAGAGAGATACGGCTGAAAAGACTTCGAAGTGGTATCACAAATATTGGTGGTATTCAAGAAAGAAGGGAAGTTCGGTAATGTCAACATTAGTATATGGATCTACCTCAAAGTCGAGAACTCGAGCCTCACGTATATGCTGGAATCTAGCTTTCATCCCCAGATCCGAGGTCTTTTGGATGATCCGTTTAGCATCGAGGCAAGTTAGAACGAGATCGAGAGTATCTTAGCATGCTTTCGGCAAGTCGTATAAATCATTTGTCGAATGCTTCTTGTGAAATTCCCATATGTATTCTAAAGCTTCACTGAGAACTGGTGGGTGGAAATTCCTTCTGACTCTGATCAACGGTTCCTGTGTAAGTAGCAGAGGTAGTTTGCTCTTGGCCTACTTCCAAAAGTGCTCGAGTAGAGCTTTTATTTCCCTAGGTCGAAGAAGAAGTTTGATACGTTTTTCGAATTCTTCAATCGTGGTTTCATAGTCACGTTCGATTACCTTCCTCCCTTGGAGTAGCTCGGTCATGATCACCGGATGTTGTCGGTCATCTTCATTATCGGTCGTTTCCTTCGACTGCTATTTGGTAGCTGAAGTATCCTGAGCTGCTTGTCGGCGGGCTATGCAATTCATTATTTGGCACAGACATTTCTATGATTTAGACAACGCAATATATATACCAGTAGGGGAGTTGTAGGTATACTAATGCTGATCGCGTGGCTCAGAAGGTCTGAATGTGCGCTGAGTTGTGGATGAACTTGAATTGCCAAAGTTGAGTGCATAGTAATCCTCTTTGTACAACGGCGTGTCGAAATCAAGACATTGTCTGGCCAAAGATGGCTTGTTATCTTGTACTTGAGGGCCAAGCATATAAAAAAACTTTATAGCTTTGCCCTGTACCAGGCACCTTTTGGGATGTTACTGCAGCTGTGGGCGCTTGTTGTGGTCTTTCAACCCGACGTGTCTTTTCTTTTGGCTCAGCTAAGACGACGTTCGCTTTGCATCGACTACATAAAACCATCAGCTCGTCAGTTTCCTCCGCGCTGGAGTTCGACATTGACTCGACAATAACTGGTCTCGTTAAATCTTTGGGTGGCTTGTTTGAAAATAAATTAATCTTCAATCGTGGCCAAGAGTTCTGCTTTGGGACGTATTGCATTAAAACGAACTCGGCATTTCCTTTTCCTTTATCCCTAGGTAAATGGGCATCTACCATGTTTACCGTCACCGTAGGAAAATGATCGGTATCAACGCCCATTTGCTTCTCGGGGAACTTAAGCTTACCATTGTCGATCTAGCTTTGAATGGCATCGTGAAATACGACATAATTATTTGTCGTATGCTTGTTCGAATTATGGTATTTGCAATATGTTTTGCCTTTTAAATCATCGGCTTTGGGAATGTTATGCCCTGGTCGAAGATTGACAATTTTCGCAAGCAACAACCCGTCGAAGATGGCGTCGGCCTTGGTGATGTCAAAGGTATAAACCTTTGATGTTTTAATGGTAGCTTCTTCAGAAGTCGAGTGGGTTTTGGCATCCTTGGAGTTTGCATGAGCCAATGCATTGCATATGTATGGCTTGTCGATCACTATCTTGGCTACGTCAATACTGGCATATTGGGATTATTCGCTTTCGGCTGATGCATAGCTGACTGTGGGGTTCTTGTAGATCGTTCCTTTGGATGAGGACTTCGAGATCTTTTATTCTCGGAGAAAATAATCATATTGCCCGACATGTTGAGCCAATTCGTACATATCTCGGAAGTTTGCCCCCAAGAATTTCTTTTTATATTCCACATCTAGGTCATTCAGGGCCAGCCTAATGAACTCGACTTCTGGGAGAGGCACTCGGCACCAATTTCTGGCCGACTTGAACCTCGTAAGGTATTCCATTGGCGACTCATCAAAAGCTTGAGCCATCCTGGCCAGAGAAGATACTAACACGCTCATCCTTGGTCGATAGAATTGCTCATGAAATTTCTCGACTAGTTCTTCCCAGCTTTGGATGGAGTTGGATGAAAAGTTTATATACCACGCGAATGCTGAGCCGGTTAACGAGAAATTGAATAGTCGAAGCTTATGGAAATCACTATTAACGTCCCACATTGGGCAGTGAATCGAACCACGTGTTCTAATGATGAAGGGAATGACTCTCTAACGAAAAGGCTGAAGTTCAAAATTTTAAATCCCTTGGGTACTTGAACTTTTCTACGAAGACTGGATATGGGTGAATGAATTATGAAAACTTCGGCCCCTTTTTTAGGGCCGAATCAATCATTTTCTAAACCTCGATCATATCAATAGATGTCGTTTCTACTCCCTGGTTGAATTCGTTCGACGTGCTGGTTGATCCACCACTTTTCTCTAAGTCAATCATTTTAAGCTGAGCAGATCTTGTCTCGGCCAGCACTATTATCGCACGTTTCTTCAAGTATGCTTTTTGCCTCTTGCCTAAACATTTGTTCAAATTGCCTAAATTGCTCTTCAAATTGTCGTCGAATAAACGACCTAGTTGGTAGATCGAATGCCTCACCGTCATCTTCGTCACAATCATCTACTAACCCCTCAACAAAAATGCCCTTTATTGTTTTGATGGGGACCTCTGCATCACGAGGCTGGCCGTCGAGATTAACTTTCTTTTCTCGGCATGTCGTACTTATGGATTCAGGCGTCACGACAACATGAAAATTCTGTGCATGTAACGAGCCATCTTGTCATAGGTTTTTAACTGGAAGACTAGTTGTTGACTTTCCCATTACTGGACCGTGTCTCAATGGTCATGAACTTCATAACTTTAGCAATGGATCCCACCGGGCGTGCCAAAATATTGACCCTAAAAACTACTAAGCCTAAGTGGGGCGCATGCTGAGTAATTAATAAGCTAACTACATTCTTCGGTTGTGTGCGGGGCGTGCTAACTCATCAGTCAAGTTCGGCCGGGGTTGATGTGGCGTTGGGCGCGCTGCTGACTTCTTGATCTTGCGACTGCGGTCGAGGAAGGAACACGTCTCGACCTTTGGGTTCTAGAGCCTAAAGGCAAGGCTGCTAGTTCCGCGAAGTTCAATATCACATTCGGATTTCAATGTGCCGAACGTAGTAACCTGTACCACCTCACTTCACCGATAAGGCTAATGAAATGACATCTACCAACAAGGACTCAAAAATCCTTGTCGACCGAGACTTAGGTGCTCCTCGGTCAATCCAAACTAAAGGTGCTCCTCGGTCGGTTGATTATACGGCTCCAGTGTTGTCTATTCAAACTGAAGATGTCGCTGGTTGCCTTCATAATGTTGTTTATCCAAACTGAAGATGTGTTGGCGAGAAGAAATAGGAGAAGGATGAAATCTCAAGGTTGTTGAGAAGCTTTGCACATGGTAATTTGTGTGTTGAATTGGATGGGCCTTTGAATAATGCACTCTCTTCTCTATTTATAGTAGCCAACCCCCTCATGGCCGAGCTAAAATAGTATTCTCATTACAACTCCTCATCCTAATGTAATTAGGTCTTGGCCAATCATGATTCTAATAGGACTCTGTTGCACTAGGTTTCGACTACTTCACTCTTATCCAAACCAATTCCCTTCGCAACAACATTCAGACAACCTTAATTGGACGACCCACAAGAAAATTCTAGATAAATGTCATTGGGCCCAAACACATCCACTTCATGATTTGATGAACACAAGTGTTAGTCCACTTTTATTTTTATTCTTTATTATTGTACGATGATTTAAATCGTCTATTTTTATCGTCACATCAACTCTATCCAAAAAATTTCAAATGAGAAATCATTAGTCATATGATGATTATAATGGACGAATAATGTTGTTCACTTAAACATAAAAAATTCAACAATGTTAATCCGATAGTTAAATTAATTTGGTTGATTTTTAGCATAATTGATCTTTAAAGAGTGAACTAAAAAGTAGACAGTTTCAATCATCGTGCGACATTGTGGGATGAAAAAGTAGAATGAGAAGGTCTGACTGTAAAGATCAGAAGCATCCCGCAGTACTGAAAGATAAATATAATAAGAATAGGTCTTGTGGCTTAAGTTTCTTTCAATTGTGAAGTGAATAATATATGATGGATCTATACTTTCAGATCAGAATAAACGATGTAACAAGTGAATTTCACAAGTGAGCTTATTGACATAGTTGGGCTTTACCTTCTCATCAATTTAAAGCATATAACTTCTTAGCTTCTTAGCACCAACTCCAAATGTGTTCAATTATACCCATCTTTGGAAGAACTCTAGAGCGGCCATTTGTCCCTCAGCCCTTGTAATCACCTCCAAACTAAGTCCCAACAACATTGTTTTCAACAGTTGCATGTCTTGTCCGTAAACTATATTACACCAAAACCTACAAGAAAACCTTGCCATGCCGAAAAATCTCAAGCAAGGAAAGGATGGAGGACACGATGAAGATGAAGATGCAGATGAACTTCCACTGGGGAAATGAGGCTACAATCCTATTCAAAGGCTGGCCTAATGAAAGCACTGGCATGTACGTATTGGCTTTACTGTTTGTGTTTGTGCTAGCCTGTTCTATGGAAACTTTGTCTGCCTGGCCCGTTGCCAAACCTAGCATGAACCCGATTGTGGCGGGGATCACTCATGCCTCCATTTACGCTGTTCGAATTGGCATGGGGTACTTGATCATGCTCGCTGTCATGTCATTCAACGCCGGAATCTTCATAGTCGCTGTGGCAGGCCACACCTTCGGGTACTTTATAGTCAAGGCTCGTGCTCTTGCTCTTGACAAACCAGCTGCTTCCCCAGCCTAGTTGAAATTTGATTTTGTTATGCCTAGTTGATGATCAGATTTAGTTTTACCTTTTGTCAATGAATAGTTTTACCTTTAATATTTCAAGAAAGTAGCTTTGATTCATCATTTGTAAGGCTAATTAAGCAAACAATTGAGGAGGATCTGTCATATATTACAAGGATCTCTAAATTTTCAGCTTATTCTATAATGTAAAACATCTTGTGTCCTCCTAACAATCAATCATGGAAGTATTTTCACAAGAGAAAACAAATTGAGAGAGTTACTGTTTAAATCTAATCGTCATTGGCACAATCAACTAGGCATTGATTTAGTGGTAGTTGTCTCTACTTAATTAGAGGAGGTCCAATTTCCACTCGCATTGATGCAACAATGATATATATCATGTACCTACCACTAGAACCAAGTAGAAACAATTATGTAGGATTTAACCATCGTACATATATCTTTGCTTGCGCATGCAGACAAGTGCATCTCCTGTTTTTTGGTCATTGAACCTAGAAATTCATGGTCTGATCCTTGAATTTACCTAAGCCCTGCTAATTCAAAACTAATTACCTATAAATTCAGGATACTGTCATATTGTTTCTTTTAAAGTTTGCAAAACACAGCTCTACCACTAGGTGGCAGTATAGTTAGATATGGTGTACGGTACCTCTCCTAGACTCCTATCCTGAAATACTAAAGACGATTAAGTTATTAGATTCCACTAATTCTCCAATATAAATTTAACGGACCAACATAATGATCTTGGTCTAGATATATGATTTGTTCTCGAATTGTGAATCTGAACGAAACATTATATATTTTGGTTTTGAAAAATTGATGTTCTAACTACACTAATTTATTCAAAAATGAAATTTGAACTAAAGTGTGTAAAGACAAACATATTACATAATTAACTAATCTAATTCACATTTGTAATATATCACATTAAAATAAACTTGTTCAAAGTTTTATATGTTGTATGACAACGCAAGTTACAGTATTTTGAAGAGTTTAATATAGTGGAACTGTGGAAATTGTAAACTTACACTTAAAGCCATATGCAACAAACAAAAGCCATAGTAAAATAAAAAGAAGGCCACTCATCTCTCAAACCTCGGTCGTCACGACCCCCAACGTCGTCGCTTTCCAGCTCCTCCATTTGTATAATATACACTAAAATAAAAAGAAGAAAAAATCACCTTTCATCGGAGAGATTTATCATTATGATTGTCATACAAAATGATATAACACTTATTGTTATATAAATTATGAGATATGTGTGTTAAAAATTAATAACTTAAAAAATAAAATTTCTCATCATTTACATAAAAACAAATAATATATTATCCGTGTTCCCGTCATAATTAAAAAATTTCCCTTCCATGCCACCAAAACCAGATTCATCCGAAGTAATCCAACCTCAAAATCTCAAACTTCTCTCTCTCTCTTTCTCTCTCTCTCTCTCTCTCTCTCTCTCT
>JADOBS010301630.1:0-12402 GCA_015708375.1 Cydonia oblonga
ATTATTTTATATATATATATATATATATATATATATATATATATATATATATATATTGTGGTAATGCTTTCTAGAATTCTAAAACAAGTGAAAACACATTATAACTATACTAGATTCAGGCCACATGTTATACATGTGAGTGTATAAGATTGAGGAGAGATGAACACATAGAAAAGGTGGTATGATCCACACATTCATTTTTACCTTTTATCAATTTCTGTCAATCAGATCTAATTGAAGAAGATCAATTGACAAAAATTAACAAAGATGTGTAAAAGTAAAAAAGGGTGTGTGAATAACATTACTCTATAAAAAATACGGTCGGAGGAAGAAAGTGGCCCTAAATTGAAATTACTATTCTGCCCTTAGACTTATCTAAAGTAATAAGAACATAATATATGGTTATTTTACTCTCTGGTTATATTTATGACACAATTATATGGATAACAAAACAGTCTCTAAATTGAATGAATTTTTGTAAATATGATATTTATATGATAATAAAGAGAATGAGCGAGATTCTGATGACAATTTATACGATAAAATAATGTCACCGGGGAATGATAACTTTCCTTCTTATTGAGAACGAAGGAAGCATTATCCTAATGAAATTTGGTAAAATTCTTGCAAATTTCAAACGCATCCATAATTACTAAAGCATTAATTAATAGTTATGTTATGTGGAATGCATCAAGAAAAATGGGTTATGGTGGGTGTATATGATTCTCTCTACATGCGGTGGATTCTTCATCCTTGTAGTGACATTAGTTTCCTGTGAGTGTGTCTGAAATTGTAAAGTTGCTATCACCAATGGGGTTTTTATTTTTATTTTATATATATAGAATAAGAACGAGGTCCAGCAATAATTCCACCCACTTTTGCAAATTGGGATTTTTAAAATTATTATATAGATTAATGTTCTTTCTAATGTTACATCATGCTAGCTAGCTTGTGGAATTCAGAAGCGGATTTGTGCACAAATTGTTTCAACTAACGACAATATACTACAATTTGCTCCTTGTCATGTCACATAAAGTCCAATAAATAAAGGCCAACTATGATTATTATCTGGGAATTCGATCGAACCAGATGACTATATTTGCGACAGCGATCACAATATGCCCTCGACCAGCATATGGAATAAGTTCTGTGTATTTTCCAAAATAATAAACATGTGCTGGCTTAAACTCATTTCTCTGTTTTTTTTTTCATTAGCTTAGCAAATTAATGAAATCCACTTGATTAGCAGCAGGCTTGGCCTTAATTAAGCTGGTATATATATATGTGCTCATGAAAAAAATTTAAGTTTTACTATAAAATTAATTGACAATATAGAGAGTACGTACTGATCCAACTTACTTATATTAACCTACTTTCTCTAATGTGATATTCACTCTCAAAAAACTCTCTTATTACACTCAAGGTCAAATTCTTCTTCTTGTATTTAAATGTATATATATAGAATATAAATTACCCTGTTGTTTGTTGGAAGAAAAAAAAGAAAGGAAAAAAGAAAGCCACTTGATTAAGTACTGCATTGATGCATGGTATAGTTATAGCCAGCTTTACATTTGATAGGTGAGTGTATGAATTCAAACTCCACTGACTATACATATATTCCCTGCTTCCTCTGCGTTTTGAATTTGATGGGATGTAAACATGCCTTATTTGGGCAAGCATTGATTTCAAACGGTGGAGCTAGTTGGCTAAGTTGTAGGGTTTCTTCCTTTTGCAATTGAGTGGATGGTTTAGGATACTTGCTCCATGTCGACGGTCTTGTGCATATATATTATATTATTCTAATATCCTTTGTGGAAAGCTTCAGCTTGAATTACTCTGGACATACAGATATTATGAGTACTTTATGTCTCAATACCACAAAAATTCATAGGCAATTTTTGCCCGCAGAAATTAAGCAAATGGTTTAATTTCTTCCTTTTGTGATTTCTGTTGTTTTTCCATCGGTTTCTGTTCATTCATTTCTTTGATTTCACAACGGCAAATGCAGCACCCCCTTCCTTCTAAAAGAAGTATATTGTACAAGTTGTCTTTGTCAATTGTAAGGGCTTCCATATATAATGCACTTTCACTTTTAAAAACCACCAACTATTACCAAAGTCAATAGCATGTTTACTTAGTGATCTGCTTTGTCACCTTATATTCATAGTTTTTGGTTCTCCCTGTTAATTATTTTTTTTGTACATTTCTATGTAAGTACGTTGGATGGAATAAGGTCATAATTAATATAAAATTAAGAGTTGAGCAAATATTTTACACTAAACTAACTATGGAAAGAGGGTCATTTTTTGGTTATTTGGAACATGGTCACTTGACATTACTATTTCACTTAAATCATAACATTTGGATTTATTTTTTTTATTAATATAAGGCGAAAGTGGGATTAATCCAGTCGTCCACCATTAGTATAACACGAGTAATGACACACAATGTGACTTGTGTTCTTAGTACCCATATAAATTTCTCATGAAAAGGAGAATTTGAACGTGAATATTGGGCACACTTATCTAACTATTTTGACTATGAGCTCAAGTCTCTGCATTATAGGTATTCAAATTAAAAAGAGGGGCTAGCTTTAGTTGTTTGCCATCACATTTGAGGCACAGGATATCAATCTGTCGAAGTATATCGATTTGGAATGCTAAACAAGTGCGCACTTTTGACCTAAGCGTATGCAGTTGTTAACAAATCAGGTTGAGACTTAAGATGAGGTGACTTCCATTACTTTATGCTCACTCCTCACCGATAAAATATTGTTCATACACATAATATACAAGTGATCGATAAAGATATGAACTCACCACACACTAATGAAGCTTCATGTTTTGTGATCAAGGCAGCGAAAGTGCATGCATTAACTTTATGTATGGTGACTGGTGGGTGGGCGGGTGACATTGGCTGCTGAAACCCAAAACCAAAAGGAAAGTCAGTGAAAAACAATGGCCGATAATCTTTTGACCTAACTGTTGAAATATTCGTAAAGAGTTTAAATATTTTAATTTCGTTTTAACTAATATCGAGACTTTTTGTGATAAAAGTTTACACCTCTAATTATTTATTGAGTTCATTCTCATAATAGAACCAATTAGGTTATTATTGAAAGATTGTTTATGTAAAAATTTCAATTAAATTTGAAGCCTTTTGGTTAACAATAGTAACTAAATCGTGAGATTACATTGCGAAGCAAATGTAGACGAATAATTAGTGCTTGAGTATTGTGCTGCGCGTGCTTATTTCCCTTGTCTTCTTCTGGATCCCTCTCTCTCTTCCCACTTTTAAAATTTTCGTTTAAAAATTAAGGACAAAAGGAAGTGCATGCAATGCAAGAATGTAATACTAGTCCAAAGGAACAGATGCCAAAAAATTATGTGCGGTGCCTAACATACGACAAGTGTCATCATGTGTGACAAGAGACAAATGAAATGGCTTAATTGGGCACTACTAAATTTAAAACATTCGTAATATTCTACTCAAAGCTTCGTGTGCTTTATAATATGTAGCAGAATATATCACAGTATTTGCAACCATGCACAAAGAATTGATGCACCTTTTTATATAGATAGTAACATTGTGTGTGTCTGTTTATATTTAGTTTAATATTCTTGTCTATGACTGACTAGGGTTTGGTTGGTTGAAAAAAAAAAAGAAAAGAAAAAAAAAAGGAGTGGTGGGTGCTGCAGTTGTAGCATTCAGAACAAACACCTGAGGCAGTCTTGACGATGATGCATGGAATTCGCATATTACAACCTTTTTTTCCTTAGAGAATTAGGCATCTAATCTCTTCAGTCTTCACCCAGCAATATTATTATATATTCTGAATCTTGATACGTTGCTCTATTATATGCCCCGAGTATAAACTTTTAGAAGCTCTCATTTTATCAAGAGATGTAGCAATTTTTGTACTGTTAATTATTTATCTAATATAGACGAGACATATAAATACAAGTAGGTTTTTTTGCTTCTATTCAAATAAATTACACAAACTGATATAAAAATATAATATTCCAGAAATTGTTCGTGATAAAAAGTGAGCTTTTCTTTCTTTTTTTTTCTTTTTTTTTTGTTGAGAAATCTCGAATTTTATTGATAACGAAAAAAGAAGTTACACCTAGTTAAGGGGGGACATAAACCTTACCCCTCATAAAACAGAGATAAAAAAATAATATATGAAAAAGAAGGGGAGACATAAACTGTACCCTTCCAAAAACGAAAACAAGAGAGATACAAAGAAAAGAGGGGGGACATGAAACCTAACCCCTCTGAAACCAAACCTAAAGTTCTAAACCTACAAAAACAAGTTGAGCAACACCACAAAGTTAAGGAAAAAAAAAAGAAAGTAAGACAAACCTGGATGCCAAGATGCACATTAATTTAAGAAGTGGTGACCAGGCAAGCCAACATAGTTCGAAAACAATGCAGCACGAGCCACTAGCGGAGGAGAATCATGCCAAGTTAAAGTTGGGGAAGACAAGCCCATGTTAGCAAAATTGTCTACAACAAAATTTCCCTCCCGATATATGTGAGATGAGTAGAAAATCATTTTCTGAATGCGGTCCAAACAAATAGACCATTGCGTATGAAGAGGCCATGGAGGATCAAAATCAGACAATTGAAGAGCAGAAATAACATTAGAGTTGTCACTTTCCAACCAAAGACAATGTCAATCCAGTTGCTATGCAAGCTCTACACCAATAATAATTGCAGATAATTATGCATAAAAAATAGTTGTGATAACCAATCCATTGGCAGAAAGCACCAAGAAAATGACCATGGCAATTTTTGAAAACTCCTCCACAAGTAGCAGGACCGAGATTTCCTTAAGATAAACCATCAGTATTAAATTTAATCCAAGGAAACCAACGAGGAGACCAAGGGATGGGAAGAATAGTAGGTGCCTTGTGAGAGATTGGTCGGATCCCCATTGAAGAGATGATTCAAGTGTCAAAACCCTGAGAGTAATCAGGAATAAACTTTCCACCATGAACAATCACAGAATTGATAGACATGCAGAGACGATGAAAACTAAGTGGTCGGCCATAAAAAAATAAACTTATTTTGAGCCTTCCAAATTGTCGCAATAGTAGAAAGACCCACAAAAATCTATAGATTGTGCAACTGTTGGGAAAAGGGCTTATGTACATAGATATCCCAAAAAAAAAATCCAAAGAATCTGAAAGAGGCAAAGAGGTACCAAAACGACATGCTATCCACCTCCAAAGCTGCCTAGATATTTGACAGTCGAAGAAAAATGAGAAGTAGATTCTTCAGAATTATGACATAAACAACAAATAGATGCCAAAGAAGTACCACGTCATTGAAGCGCACATTTGGTAGGAAGTTTATCATGAAAAAGCCGTCAAGCCAAAATAGATAGCCATGGCGGAATAAAATGTCGCTAAATAACCTTAGCCCAAGCACAATCACTACGTTTCCTTCGAATAAGCTGATAACCAAAAGAAAAGGAAAACTGCCGGGTAGCTGAGGACTCCTAAATCAATTTATCATCCTCGAAATTTAAGGGCAAAGGTAGACATAGAATTTGTTGCACCATAGAAGGGAATACATTTATAAAATAATCTAGGAAAGACCAACTTTGTGCTTCAACAACATCTGAAACACGAGAAAGAATCTTAGGTGAAATGATTGAAAATAAACAAGGGCTACTAATAGGTTCATCCAGCCATTTGTCAAACCAAAAGGAAACGAACCTCCCATCACCAATAATCCAACGACTATTATTATTCAGAATAGACAAATCACGCTTCAGATCATGCCACACAGAAGACCGTAAATACATATTTTATTTTTTGAAAGGCGAAAAGGGAAAACACTGACGAGCAAAACAACCCCACAAAAAGAGGATTGTAAAGCATCCCATCCAAATTGATAGTTAGGTTCATCCTTATTGATAGTTGAGTTTATGCCTAATAATATTGGGTTAATCTAGGTTGGTTTTTTAAGCCCAATTAATACGAACTTGGACTAAAAGTTTTTGACCCCAAATCTACGGAGTTTTGGGCATCGCAAGGATCCAACTGCCAGTGCTTCCACGATTCTTTCTCCGATGAAGATGTAAGTTACACATCATAACGAGAACCGTTAGCTTAGCTGATCTAATAAAATTTAACGGCTCGTGTTCTGTTGTGCATTGAACAAAACTTACTGTTTAATTTTCTCTTACTTTTTTATGGACCCACTCCTCAAACTAAGCCCATATTTCGATGAATATGATGTAAAATAGAAGTCTACATTTAGGGTTTCGTCTCATGGCCCAATAGGTTGTCAAATTTGAATAGTCCTTTTTCATATCCATAGACATAAGTTTTCATTTATATTGTCATAAAATAAATAAAAATGTAACCATTGTATATAAAATAAAATGATACCTAAGCCATATTAAGTTACATATGAGTCACGTTTACAAATGTAAATATCACCCATTAACTCTTGGAATATCTGTTTTCATGGAATATGAAAGAAAAATGTTTTTTTTTGGTCAAATATGAAAATAATGTTAAATATGATAAAGTCCAATGTGGACATCTTTTGGTAATTGAATTGAAACACCGAATATACTTATGTGATTATGTCATGTCATCTCCTGACCCCAAAAATGGACTTTAAATTAGATTTTGTTATCATGGTCCCAATACTATTAATAAATCGGTCCCAATAAAATCGACACATAATAATTTACAATGTCGATAATAAAAAAATAACTTATATAAAATGATTTCACTGTCATTGAAAGTATTAATTTACTTAAACAATGTTATGTACAAATTTTAATTGTTTTATTTAAACAGAATGTCACATGACTACTGTTATATGTAAGTCCTCTGATAATAATATGAATTAGCCTATAACCTTACTCTCTGTAAATCCAAGCAAGGCAAAAGGAGATGATGGAGGACCGAGAGTGAGAGGGAGTGAAATGCCCCAGCAAAATACACGTGCGGGTGCTATTTCAGAAAAAGTCCACCACTTTACCCCCACCCTCGCAGCCGCCACAACAGCTCCTCCACAATCCCGGCATTTACTCCCAGCAATTGTCTTCAATTGGTTTCTCTTCTGGGCGTTTTGGCCCAAAAGCTGATCTGGGTCACCTTCAAATTCATCAAATTTCCACTATTTGCAACCGAGTTGCTTCCAGAACTGGTCTTCGTCCTATAATCTGATCTGGGTCGTCTCCAGAATCGCAGATTTCCAACACCAACGGCCTCAATTGCTTCAAATTTTGATTTTTTGGCGCCGATAATTTAATCTCGTTCTGCTACCCAGAAGCATGGTTTCTCTGTCGAATTCAGTGTTGTTTCCTCTGGCAACATCCAGCGGCTTCACATCCAATGGTTTTTCTCGGCCCGTTCGACTTGCAAGGACGATCAATTGGTATAGTAGTGACAAGCAAAAGGAAGGGCCCAGAAACGTTTTGTGTGCTTGTATGGCGCCTCCCCCGAACCTGCGGAGCGATGAATCCTTTGCTACAAAATTTAAGGTAGTCTTAGACAACCTTTTAAGAACCCATGTTTTTGGTTAGTAAAGCAACCATGTTGTATGCTTATTTGGCTTCTATTGACATCTACATTATATTGTTATTTGTTATTTCCTTTGTATTGTTTTCGATAAGCTGCAGGTTGGAGAACTTGTGTCGTGTTTTGATCACCGTGTTGGATTTCCAATGGACACATGAAATGCGTAGTTAGATGTTGTAGTAGCTGAAATCAATCCAGATCATAAAACGGTAGCTGTGGCTGACATGGTTTTTCTGTTCAGGATTCATTCAAATCAGAGGATTTAAGTAGAGTTCGGGAGCCTGAGGGTGATTCTGATGTTCTGATCGAGTGTAGAGACGTCTACAAATCGTTTGGCGAGAAGCATATATTGAGAGGTGTGAGCTTCAAGGTGAATCTAGTTCATTTGATATTTAGTTGTTTTAAAAATTTATGTGCATTGATTGTATGTGGAGGTAGGATAGGTTTGAACTTTGCCATTGTCCTGTGACCATGATAATTCTTGGTCAAGAGTATCAAAAGATAAATTCTTTAGCTTGAATTTTTGTGTTGTAAACCATTTGAAAACTAGCGATTCACTTCAGTTGAAGAATTCAGTGCTTTCTTTACCCTGTGACTGCATACTTTGTGAAAAGAAGAGTATTCAATTCTCTGTTTGGCATCTGAATGGGATTTAGCTTGTGGGTTATGTAGTAGATTGTTATGCTTACGAAAGGTAGTTTGGGTTTTTTTCTCAATTAGATAGGCTGGGAAAGCATTGCGATGGGATATCTAGAACGTAAGAAACAAGAATGCTACTCTTTTTGTAAGGATGGGAATGGTGTTGTTTTACCCATCCCGTGTATTGTTTCCTATAATATTGTTCTTTAACATTGAATGTGCTACTGGTCTTCCCTTTCATTGCTTTGGCTTTCCTATATTTTCAATATAATTTCTGTTTCTAATAAAAGATATTATTGGTCATTCGTGGATTCATTTATAGATTAGGCATGGCGAAGCTGTTGGAATAATTGGGCCTTCTGGCACCGGAAAATCTACAGTTCTGAAGATAATGGCAGGGCTTCTTGCTCCTGACAAGGTTGATGGTTAAGCTGGTTTTCGTATTATTCTAACCTTTGTTGCATTAACTTTTGTTTAGACTTTATTGATTCAATGAGTTAGTTGTTGTTCTCTTATAAAGATTCTGTCCATTGTGTAACGAGCAGGGAGAGGTGTACATTCGAGGTCGAAAGAGAGTCGGTTTGATCAGTGATGATGAGATGTCCGGTCTTCGGATTGGATTGGTAAACTTCACTGTTATGCTAGGGGTCATCTATTTCTTTCTGGTTCACTTGTATACAAAAAATGTCTTTTAATGCATTTATCTACTACCTAACAGGTGTTTCAGAGCGCTGCACTTTTTGATTCTTTGACTGTTCGTGAAAATGTCGGTTTTCTTCTGTAAGTCAGCTTTAAATTCTTTTGAATTTTGGCACTTTTTTCCAATGTTAGGACTGATAGATTAGGTTTCAATAGAACTGTCAAAGTATAATTTATTGTTAATTTATTAGGTATGAAAATTCGAGCATGCCCGAGGATCAAATTGCAAAGCTTGTGACTGAGAGCTTGGCCGCGGTCGGGTTAAAGGTATGGTTAAAATGTCAATTATCACTTATCAGTCTGCAAAGTAGCTACCTTCCTCAACTTACCCCCTCCCCTCCCTCCCAACCCAAAAAACAAACATGTAATATTTTTCACCAAGTATTTCTGAGCATCTTCCCACCCTTGGCATCAATTGTCTTCTAATGATCTTGTTAGTATGGGATGTAATATTTTGATATCACTGCTCACGAACCAACCCCACCACCACCACCACTAAATAGAATGGAGTTTGACTTAAGTTTGTTTAAATCAATCTTGGTTATTTGTATAGGGAGTTGAAGATCGGTTACCTTCAGAGCTGTCTGGTGGAATGAAGAAACGAGTTGCTCTGGCTCGATCCATAATTTACGATACCACAAAGGAAGCGATAGAGCCAGAGGTATTTTGAGGAGATGATGACTTTATTATGTTCTTTATTTAATTTGTTTCCTTGGATAATGTTTTCATAACAGTCGCCTTTCTCGTGAGTCGTGATTCCCATTGCATTCCTTCATAGTACCAAGTATCAATAGTATCATTCATCTGAGTTTAAGATGTAATTGTGTACTGTGTGTTCTCATGAGTCCTGACAGTCTTTTACGCCCTTCAACAGGTGCTCTTATATGATGAGCCAACAGCTGGACTTGATCCTATTGCATCAACTGTGGTAGAAGACCTCATCCGCTCTGTTCATACAAAAGGTCAGGATGTAATCGAGAAACCTGGGCAGATTGCATCGTATGTTGTTGTTACGCACCAGCATAGTACCATCAGACGAGCTGTTGACAGGTTATGTGCCTCATCCAAATTGACATGTTATTATTTGAACAGTTGCATTGATTGTCCGACGTGTTTTAAACAAAGTGCGTGCAAATTCAATATGTATAGGTTGTTGTTTCTCTACGAGGGCAAGCTAGTGTGGCAAGGAATGACTCATGAATTCACCACCTCAACAAATCCAATCGTTCAACAGGTAATGCCAATTTTGTTCTTGCAATGAATCATGATCCTGAGACCAAGTACTTAGTTTTTTTTTGTGGGGGTTGTTTTCAGTTTGCATCCGGGAACTTGGACGGCCCGATTAAATATTAGAACTCGTCCTTGGTATGCATGTTAGACAAGACATAGTTCTTGAGGAAAATGCTGGGAATTGGGTCAGACGGTGGCTCTGCCTCCTTTCTAATACTTCATTGCAGTCAATTGGAGCTCATGCCGACAATTCTCAGTGGCCAACAAAAATCATATGCCAGTATGAATCTTTAGGCGTGCATCTGACTTAAGAGAGCCATATTCAGAATTAGACATGGCGCTCGTTCTTATTTATAACTAATAACTTTCTTACTAGGTTAGTTTCGAGTTTTTGTGTTCCGGCACCTGTTTTCTGCTCCGTTGTTAGGGAAAATTTCTACTCTTTGGGCATTCCTCATACGAGTTGAGGGGATGATAGGAGAGGTTCAGAGCTGATTTCGTCCTTGTAATTCTAATGAAAGATTAATACCGTGCACCTTTTTCGTATCTTTTTATCTTCTGAATGAAATTCTTCAACTCTCAGGGAGCAATATGCCCGAATAGAAACATATATTTGAACAAATTCTTGCCTACAACGTCGTCATTACAACTTATGCAACACTATTACGGGCATTCTGGGTAGGAAGGAACATCTAGTTCTATGTTAGCAAAGCAAAGCGTGGAAGAACAAACTCACCCGTTGCAAGAGAGCAACTAAAATTTACAGCTTATCGTTGTCGTCCGAATCCACACGCACACGCACACGCACATTACGCTACGCATTTGTCTTGAGAATGTAATTCCGGGCTCGAGGTGAGCAAAAGAGGGCCAACCCCGTAAAGTAGAAACTGAGGAAAGCACTTAGACAAAAAAGCCATACAGAAATCCGCCCCTCGACCTCTTCCCCTTCAAATGCCTTGCCAGGCACCACGGGGAGGCTTGCCTGGTCACACCCTCCATCAGAGGACTCCAAACACAAATCTGGATTTCCAACAAATGCTCCCGGAAACCTCCAATATCCTTGCTTCTTCGTAACCAATCCAGAGAAACAGTTATATGACATATCCAAACGAGTCAGGTGTTGAAGGCTGGAAATGTTTTCGGGAATATGACCTGACAAAGAATTGTGTGATATATCCAAGGCCCTTAAGCTCCACATCCTCTCTAGATCTGGAACACGACCACGAAGAAAATTGCGCGACAAATTTAGGTATTGCAAACCGCGTAATCCAAATAGTCCCCCTGGAATCTCCCCATCTAGCACATTATTGGAGAAATCGATTCCCACCATCGAAGATAGGACATAATTGAAGCTTAATTCGCTGCTACCAGTGACAACAATCAAAACTTTTGTATCCGCATTGTGCGAAGTACCAAATGGCTCTCTCTGCATTTTACCAAGCTCGCCATTGTTAAAATTTATGCTCATGTTAAAGTTAGCGTCTGGTATGAAGCCCGAAAATTTGTTTCCTGAGAAATCCATCATTCTGATAACCGGAAAAGTAAAGAGCCAGCTGGGCAGATTTCCGTTAAATTCATTCTGAGCTAGGGACAGATACCTGAGGTTTGACCATTTGGTGATTGCATCACTCAAGGTTCCGGAGAGATTGTTGGAGCTGAAATCTACAATCTCCAAAGATTTACAGCCTGCTAAAGTAAGCGGGATCTCACCAGATATCTTGTTGTTGCTAATATCCAGTATCTTCAAGCTATCCAATGCATCAAGCTCTGGATGAATCTCACCAGAAAGATTGTTGTTGTTGAGTATCAATGCAAGCAGCTGAAAACATCCGACCATGTTCAACGGAATTGAGCCTGATAGAGAGTTGTGCGAGAGATCAATCACTTGGAGATAAGTCAGATTTCCAATCCTCGCAGGAATCTCCCCCACGAGAAGATTGTATGACAGAAACAGGGCCTGCAAACTTTTCAGTTCGGTAATCTTCAATGGGATTTCACCAGAGAAACTGTTGTGAGACAGATCAAGAAGAACAAGCCCAGACTTGTCTGTTGTTTCCGCAATCTTGCTCGGAAGAGGGCCAGACAACTCATTGTTACTCAAGTCCAAGACAAGAAGCTTCTCTGAAAACACAAGCCTCGGAGATATCTCATAAGTCAACTGATTGAATGAAAGGTTCAGATGCTTCAAAGCTTGAAGCGAAGCAATACATGTAGGCATTCCTCCCACAACAGAATTGTTAGCCAGATTCAAAACTCTGAGAGACTGAAAACAAGCAGAGAAACA